>JAJLSX010000114.1:0-10166 GCA_030567815.1 Ogataea piceae | reverse complement strand
ACAATTTAATAGTTTTATTAGCAATAATAGGTGTAGTTTTAGTAGTGAAATATTAAAAAAATTGGCGCCTCACGGCGCTATCCGGGCCTTGCTTTCCCCGACGAAATTTCAAAAATCTTCAAAGAGCTTCCGTCATGTTTTTGAACATTGCCGACGATTCTAATTAGTTAAAAAATGGACGATCTCTTTTATGGACCATTTGATTATTTTTTTTGCAATTTGTTAGTGGTTCACGTGACAAAACTTGCTTTGAATACTTTTTTGTAAAATTTTGAGCCGTCCAACTTGAATTTGTCAAGTATTCAAAGCACTATTTACTATGTAAAACTGCGCATTTTAGCAGTGGCTAGTGATGAATTTTTTTTTTAGTTTATTATGTAAAAAAGATGTGATCCTCAAAATATTAATTTAGGATCGCGATTTACCATACATTTTTGAATATTTTTTTTGGCTAATTTGCCACTAATTTTAATGCTTTGAATATTTTGGCTGGTTGTGGCCTTATATGCGGGGTAGCGGCTGCATGAGGCTCAAAGGAGGGAAACGCTCAATTTACCATATAAAAATTGGGCCTGTATTAATAAAAGAGGAGAATTTATGTTTTTTTTTTATTTATTTTTAAAGTCACGGCTAATTTTGTTTTTGTTTTCTGTCTTTTTTGTCTTTGTTTTGTTTTGTTTTTTTCTTTTGCCCTTATATATTATTATTATTCTTCTTCTTTTTTTATATGACTACTTTCACCACCAAGAACAAGGCAAAGAAGAAGAACAGGGCCAAGACTAAGACTAGGACTGGGACTAACTTCAAAAGATCAGAGACTGTTTCTGAAAAGGTATATAACAATGCAATTGATGCAGAATTTACCACTCTTGCAACTGCAACGAATCAAAGGATACATGGAACTATTAAACAGTTTCAAGCAATATATGGAGATGGTATAGACTCATGTACTATTGGAAACATCGAGCAGTTTTTGGATGATGAAAAGAACAAGGCTGGTGATAGAGTCTTTTCATATTCACACTATGCAAAGAAAGTGAACGCGCTAAAAAAGTATTATATGGTTATGACAGGAAAAGATTTAAAAGAGTTAGGTTTTTCCTTGTTTTTGAAAATGAGAAGGCATGAAGATAAAGTTAGTCGTCAACGAAGAGGGATTAAAAAGATGCTTTCAAAACGGTCTAATAAGTATACATTGACCCAATATGAAACCATGGTTGATTACTGTTGGAGACAAGGATGTGTTGAACAGTATATAGAAGAAGAAGAAAGAGAAGGAGAAGGAGAAGAAGAAGGAGATTCAAGATATCGTCGTACAGATCCTTATGTTAAGTATTTTTCAAGAAACAGTAAGAAGAATAATCGGTTTCCAAAAGCACTTTTAGAATTCGTTATTGGACACCAAACACTTATGAGATCCGTTACCAAGTTGAATATGAAAGTGGAAGACTTGGGAGTTTATGAGGCAGGATCCAATCTTCAGCCAATTGGATACCATTCTCGAGGTACAGGCCTTACCCTATTAAGAACATATGAGAAAGTCACCAGCAGTGGTAACTTGAGAGAGTCCAAGATTCTAAGGCATAAAAACCCCAAGATGTGCTCAGTTGCAGCTATAGCTATTGAGTTGTTTTTCATGTTACAGAATGGACCAGAAGCAGTAGCTAATGGGGAAGAGGATGACGAGTACAATTGGACAGAAAATCTTCTTTTTAACATGAATTATCATGAGAGTAGAAACTTAACTCTCGGTGTTATGGATGCGGGTGGATTCAATTTTACCAAGAAAACGAATATTTTTCGAGGATCTGCAGCACAAATAGCTGATAATCACTTTGTCTCCCCTACCAACATTAAAAATGCTGGTGGTTGGGGTGAAGATTCGTACTCCAACAACTACTTTTCGTCTTCTTCCTTTGAATTTGTGTTGCACTCTGCGGGTTTCTCAAAGACCCAAACATATTATATTCCACGTGCAAGTGTCGAGCCACCTGAAGAGATGCAACACATGTTATGGCCATGGATTGAAGAATATGAACTTAAAGTTCCAAAGTCGGTTGCACATGTTCATGATATCTTACAAACTTTGAAATGGTTAAGGCCAATGTTGTTACAGGATGTTGCTGTGTTGTTAGATGATTACCCTACACTGTGTGTTCGTGGTGCATTTCCTTTCAATACAAAGGCATTTGAAGAGTACAGTAAGCTGGTTGTGGATAAGCACTTTACTGTTGATAAGGACTTAGAAAACGCTCGTATGTACTTTGAAAAGCTAACCCCTGAGTTGGGGGCTCCACTTGCAGTATTAGCAGAGTCTGTTGCAAAGCTCTCGACAGAATTCAGTCAATTGAAAAGAGAACTAAAAGATGAGATTACAAGAGATTTGATGTCCACGATAAAGAGTGAGACAAGGAGTTTGACCTCCAAGGTGAAGACAGAGACAGAGAAATGTGCAGGTGAAGTTGTTACAAGAAGAATGGAGCAAGTTATTCAGATTTACACCAATCCAATTGGTGGTCACTTTTATCAGCTACAACAGATTTTGTATCAGGCAGTAAAGGAATCGACCTCAAACACTGAAGCGAAAATCAGTCTTTTAGCAGAACAGATGCTTCAAAATAACCACAAGCTGACAGAAACCAACAGAAGGCTTGTTGAGATGAATAGGAGAATCAATAAAAAGCGAGAAGGAGTCACCGATTCTGCTGCTTCAGAAAATAGAGACAATACAGCTAAAGGTACCAGTACTGGGGATTTACCTCTGATTTTTGACGAGCTTCCAGAGGAGATAAAAGATTATAAAGTCCCTGAGTGTGATATTAAGCATCTCAAGGACTTTGTTATGATCTGGAAGTATGGAACCGATGGGAAGCCTTCTGTACCTGCATTAGTGTCAATGTACCCTGTTTGGAAGAATCGCCATAGAGGACATTATTACAGGAGAGTGACGTTGATTAATATAGTGGAATCTGTTGAAGCATTACTGGATCCTAGGGTGTATCTGACTTCAGCTGAGCAACAAAATGACGCAATTTCAAAGACTACACGGTTTCTGCTACATAAAGGAGTCACAACAGTAGGTAAAGTGGTAGAACTTATGAAGGAGCCCAATATGACTATAGAGACGATATCACAGAATATTGTTGCGCATAATCCAGCCTCTCGGGGTCTTGATAAGTTAATGAAAAGGTCAGTTTAACTGGTTCTGCTCTAGAGAGCTGGTTCTGCTTTTACAGAGCTTCTTGAGAGCTGGTTCTGCTTCTAGAGAGCTTATTAATAGACTCCTTGTGGCTTTTGTGCTTTACTTCGTGAAAATAATATTGAATTCAATTCATGGTTTAACGAGTAAATATCTATCTATCGTTGAATATCTATCTATCTATCGCTATATTTGCTATATTAGAAGTATATAATTGTAATTATGAGAAGTATTATATTTAAAAAGTATTATTTAAAGTAATAAGTATATTATTTATTTTAAATTAAATTTTATTTTATGTTATTCGCTCAATTAATAAATTATAACTTCTAATCGACCCCTCTCTTTGTATTCTAAATTGTATCTTAGAATTGTTATATCTTGACCAATACTTCTCCAAAGATCTATTCAAGACATCAACTAGATAGCTTATCAATAGATATATATATATATCTAAAAACATTTTATTAAATAAAACAATTTAATAGTTTTATCAGCAATAATAGGTGTAGTTTTAGTAGTGAAATATTAAAAAAAGTTGCTGCATGAGGCTCAAAGGAGGGGAACGCTCAATTTACCATATAAAAAAATTGGTTCTGTATTAATAAAAGAGGAGAATTTGTGTTTTTTGTTTTTTTGTTTTAAAGTCACGGCTAATTTTGTTTTTGTTTACTTTATATATATATTATATTATATTATCTTTTATCTTTTTGATGACCACTTCTCACCACCAAGACCAGGTGGATAAATCTCAGGTGCTTTCAGATATGAAAGGAATTCTTGCTATCATAACATTTTGTCCATAATTCCCACCTGGTATGATAATTTTACAAAAAAGTACATATGTATGTACATCTAATATTCAATTAGAGGTTGAATTAGGGGTTGAATTAGGGGCTGAATTTGAGGCTGAGATGATTGAGTTTCTTGAAAGACGTGCCGATCTTCTATGTAGTGTTGTCTTCAGCTATAGAAGCGTGTGCTTCTGGTTACAGCAGGCATTGATAGTGATGTAAGGATAAAGTAAAGAATAGAACTAAAGAAAAAAAGAAAAGAAGAAAGAGGTAAAGTAGGAATAAAAACTTGAAAAGAATGTAATTAAAAAGTAATAAAAACAAAAAAAATAAAAAAATAAAAAAATAAAAAAATAAAAAAAGGTAGATTTCATGATTTTGTTCATTTTTAGTGAGTAGCTATGATGCGTTAATCTGAGAATTTAGTATCAGAAATCTTGAAAATAAAAACCTGAAAATTAGTTGATTTTACTACAGAAGACGGCAGTAATTGAGCTAAAGCATTAAGCTTCATACAGGATACACAAAAACCTGTCCAACATGAATAGTATTTAATCAATAATTAAGTGTAAAAAAGTGTGCGACAAAGATATTGTTGTTTTATGTTTTGATTTAATGACATAATCATCATAGTAAGTTCAAGTACCTAATAAACAGTCAAGAATAATCCAATTAGTATTAAAACCTGAATTATGCTGACGAAGCACCTAAAGTATATGTGGAAGATAGTCAAGTGGATTGTAAATGTTTGGTTGATGAATGAAGAGTAAAAATGTATTTTTAAGTAGAGGGAATAATGTCATCTCATAGTAAAATTAGGAGAATCTTACGTAAGAAAGTGATAAAATAGAAGTTTACATGGGCTTAAAAATATCAGAATGAAATAAAAACTATATGACTGGATGTAAAATCGCGCAAAGAATATATATAAGAAAAAACATTCAAAATAAAATTCAAATTCCAAAAGTTAGGGGGAAAAGTTTAAATTTTCAAAAAGATTCTTATATACTGTATAGATAGATATATGATATTTAATATTTAATAAGCCGAGTATTCAAAAAGAAATTATTATTTGACATTGACTTATATAGGAACACGCATAGATGCATATTATAAGAACACAACTTCGAACATAGATGAAGATCTACACGTACATACTTTCTACAACGATGAACGTTAAGCGAATAGCTATATTCGGGATCAAAATCATACCATTTATCTTCATTCAGACCATATAGAATGTTAAATATATATTATATATTGTATAATATACAGTAGATATAAATTACATTTACTAGGTATTAATTATCAACATTGCGCAATACTACTATCGATATTAGCCATACGTATACTGCCTAATTTGTTACAAAATATAGTGAATACATATATACTGTATATTACAGCTCTAGCTGTACCATAGAACTTAAAAAACTGTGGCGTCACTTTTGGAAGTAAAAAAAAAAAAAAAGAAAAGAGAATTCCATGCATCACCTGAAAAAAAGTCAAAAGTTACGTAATCCATTTCATGTGACTGATATCATCTGTCGGCCTTTACAATTAAGTATGCGATCGTATGCGAATAAAAATATATATACAGGAATAGTCACACTTATTTAGCTATACCTGTTAACAAAGATATATATATATAATTCTTATCTATCTATAACTTTTTGTTTAGACATATTCATATTCTAAGTATTCTATTAAACGTTCAAGTTTTGCAATTAAACTTAAATTTTTCTTTGCATACTGAAATCTATATTTTGTGAGTTATATATATATATATATACATTAGTCTAAAGTCTGCCATTCATTTCCATTTGTATATATAATTATCAGCAAGACTATCACGATATCGACAAACATGCAGAAATATCCAACATTATCTTCATCACCCACAAATTATAAATCTTCTGCAGATTTGAAACATTTACCATTAACGTTGACCAAAAATACTACAATCAATTCATTACCTTCTTCAAGAGATAGTACTCCTGATACAGTTGCAATGGACGATGGGAATACTATCAGTTTCAACTCTAGCTTGAAAGATCCGATATTGGTTCATAAATGGACTACCCAAAACTCTATAGTTTGTGTGGCATGTTCACCGAAAAGGAAACTTTTATTCTGTGGTACTCAAAATTCCAAAATTTTAGTGTTTGACTTAGTTACATTCCAGAAAAGAGCAGAAATTAAAGCCCATACAGGTTCCGTTTTATGTTTACTTGTCAGTAACTGTGAAGGGATATTGTTCAGTGGTGGTTCAGACTCTTTGGTTAAAATATGGGATATATCCGGAAAAGGTGTCGATTCTCAAAAAGAGAACGAGGACAAACAAGTTGACGAAACAACTAATGAAAAAAATGATACCAAAGACGAAAGCAACAACATCAACAACAATAATAATGACAACCAAACTGATTTGATACACGAGACACATACTATATACTCATTAGTTGATATTGGTGATATTTTTTCAATTGCATGGGTTGATAGCACAAAGACTGTTTTCATTGGTGCTCAAAATGCATCCATCTCTTTTGTTCATTTAGACGTTTCACCTGAAAAATCTGATCCTTCAGCTATGCCTTCACATAGATTTGATAAATTTTTTGACTCTTATGGACTTGGTCAAACTTTACACTGTAGTCAAGAAAAGAGAACATCTATAAGTAGATCTAGATTAATTGAAATTCCATCTGAAAATATCATTGCTTATTCTCATAATGGTTATGTTTACGCATTAGAAGCCTTCCAAAATAACGAGGAACACGGATTGATAGATGGTATTGCATCCGAGGATTACAAAGATCTTTTAATAAGTGGTGGTGGTGATGGTAAAGTAAACATATGGGGAATTAAGAAGAATCAAATGACTTTGTTACACTGCCTTGATAACGAGGAGTCTGTTTTATCCTTCTGTAAGAATGATAACGATTCATTTTTATACTGTGGATTAAGTGATGGTGAAGTTAAAATCTGGGATCTTTCCACTTTACAACTAATAAGAACATACGAAAGTAACGAAGGAGATATAGCATCTATTGCACTTTACAACGATTGTCTATTTAAAGGAACCAATTTAGGTGTTACGAAATGGAAATATAAAGGTGAAGTTAAATCAAACTGGTATGCACATGATGGTTCTTGTCTTGCCGTTAAATTAATGGAGATTAATAACGTTCCATATCTGATATCCGCTAGTATTGATCATTCTGTCGCTTTATGGAATATTGAAGGTTTAAATAACAAAGAAAAAGATGAACAAGAAGTTCTCGATTTAACTTCAACTGATAGAATGTTAGAAGTCTTATCAAAACTTGTTTCTTATAAAACTGTTTCCAAATTACCCGATTTATACATCAATCAATCTAGACAATGTGCCAATTTCTTGAGATATTTGTGCAAAAATCTAGGAGCGGCAAAATCAATGCTTTTACCGGTTCCAGATGCCAATCCTGTTGTCTTTGCAGTCTTCAGCGCCAACAAGTTTACCAAAGATCGTGAAGTTTCCAGAGTTGCATGGTATGGTCACTATGATGTCATTGATGTGAGTAACACAGATACATGGTCAACAGATCCCTTCAAGCTGACCGCTCTGAATGGTTATTTATATGCCAGAGGAATAACAGATAATAAAGGTCCTTTATTAGCATCAATATATGCAGTTGCTGAACTGTATCAACAAGGTGAATTAGAATCTGACGTTATATTCCTGATTGAAGGTGAAGAAGAAGCTGGATCATTCGGTTTCCAAGATGTAGTTACTCAACATAAAGAACTGATTGGTGCCATTGATTGGGTTCTGTTGAGTAACTCATATTGGTTGGATGATAATATCCCATGTTTGAATTATGGTCTTAGAGGTGTCATTTCTGCTACTGTTGAAGTTTGGTCAGATAAACCAGATAGACACTCCGGTGTTGATGGTGGGATTTCTAGAGAACCAACAATCGATCTAATTAATTTACTATCAAAGTTAAACGATGATGACGGTGCAGTTAGACTACCCGAATTTTACAGTACAATCAAACCTCCTAAAGAAGAGGAACTCAAATTATATCATCAAATCATTAATAAAATACCAAACCAAAAAATTGAAGATTTAATGTCCAAATGGAGATTGCCATCTTTAACAATACATAGAGTTAGCGTTTCTGGACCTGCAAATGCTACTGTTATCCCTCAAGCTGCAACTGCATCACTTTCCATCAGAATAACACCAAAACAAGACATTGAAGAGATCAAATCTAATTTGATTCAATTTTTAAATGATAACTTTAAGAAATTAAAGACTGAAAATCATTTGAATGTGACAATCGATCACGAAGCTGAGCCATGGTTAGGTGATATAAACAATTCTGCATATAAGATTCTAAGTGATAGTTTACAAGAAGAATGGGGTATTGAACCTTTATTGATCAGAGAAGGAGGATCAATTCCAACCATTAGATTCTTAGAAAAGGTTTTCGATTGTGAAGCTGCTCATTTACCAACTGGTCAATCTTCTGATAATGCTCATTTGAATAATGAAAGATTAAGAGTTACCAATTTATTCAAGACAAAAGAAGTTCTTAAAAAGACTTTTAACAAACTTCCAAAAAAGAAGAACCCATCCAAGACTTTGAACTAAAACATTCCTTGTCGACATTAATTATATAGACCTATTTAGAAAACCCCAAATAAATTATGAACTCATATTTAAATATTAAACATATGATTGAGAGGCCCATTACCTTCCCCGATTTCGCTATCTGAGTACACTAAAGAGTTATGAACGTACTTTATCCCCAACTTAACAGCATCTGCTAACTCATATCCCAATGCCAATCCACTCGTTATAGCTGAACTTAAGGTACATCCAGTACCATGAGAATTTTTCACATTTAGTAACTTTGGGTGCTGGTAGATAGTGAAAGTATCAGTCTGAGAATCATAAAGAATATCAACTATTATCTCTGATATTGATGCAGTTGAAGGAAGGTGTCCTCCTTTTAGTAAAACTGCACGGCATTTGATAGATTCAGTCAAGTATTTAGTGAATAGTTTAAGTGAATCCAAGTCATTATTGTAGGTAAATTTCTTATTAGATGTATCTAAAAAGTGTAAAAAATCTAAAGCTTCATTATAGTTAGGCGTTATTAGTGTCGCTAATGGGTATAATATTTCAATTGACTCTTTTATTAATTTTTTTTTCGATAATGTATAACCTGAAGTTGAATGTATAATAGGATCAATAACCAAGTAAGGATTACCTAAACGTATAAAATTTGGAAGATGTTGTAAAACTTCATCTGTTATCATACCACATTTGATAGCTTTTGGGAATTTATCAAGATCTGAAGATAATGAACTTAGTATGTTTGATATAAACGAGGACGAAGTTACTAGTTTCCCAGTGACACCTAATGTATTTTGTACCGTTATACAGTCTATACAAGTCTCTGCATGACATTTATAAGCTGTTATGGTCTTAATATCTGCTTCAATCCCAGCACCACCACTTGGGTCAGAGCCTGCAATGGTGAGTACTCTAGGTATCGAATTAGTTTGTAATTGAAGTGTAGTTGCATTTGGTATCTCGTAAATTGAAATCTGTCTAGGACTAACTGTAGTTGCCATTTTTGTGGGGGTAGTCAGTGTGTCTTATATATCTAATAGGAAGGTGTCAAGCTGACAATTTAAACTTTGAAAATTGAAATGTAAACTTGATAAAGTATTGTTTGAGTATACTATTGTAATATGAGAGTATATTTTTATAACCGCAGTTGAATAGTATATATATACATCATTGAATGAATCGATAACAATTTGATATCTTCCTTTCATCAATTTTTTCTTTTTCTCCAGTGAGCAGGTGTACTGTGTACCATGTACTGACTCACTACCGCGTACTTAATACACTACTACTAATAAAATTATAATAATCGAATGATTTAAGATAACTATATATTAAAACTAACAGATAAAATAATTATATACTATACTATTATATGACTTCTTATAAGACGAATGAACTGTTAAGCCTAAACTGGTATCCCATGAAACCTAGCTATAAAAGACTTGTATGAAGTATATATACACATGTATATATTATACTATCTATAAAGAATTGCGGGTATAGTTTGCTGAATGAAATTGCGTAACGGAGATGCTGATATATATGTAAG
>JAJLSX010000113.1:0-13174 GCA_030567815.1 Ogataea piceae | reverse complement strand
AGGTTGATGTTGTTGAAGTGCCATCTTCTAAATATACATCTCCATTATCAACAACAACTTCATATTGGACCATACCATCCACCAGTACCACAACTATTGTTACGACCATCACTAGTGGCTCTATCACTACTACTAGCTCTATTGTTGAAAAAATTGTTCCAGAAGATACAACCACTATCACCACCCCATGGTCTAATACCTACACCAGCACCTACACAACCTCATCCTTCACTGTTTCTGACGGTATGACAATCCCAGTTGAGGTTGATGTTGTTGAAGTGCCATCTTCTAAATATACATCTCCATTATCAACTACTACTTCATATTGGACTATTCCTTCAACTAGTACAACCACTATTGTTACGACAATTACAACCGGCTCTATCACAACCACTAGCTCGATTGTTGAAAAAATTGTGCCAGAAGACACAACCACCATCACAACCCCTTGGTCTAATACATACACCAGCACCTACACCACTTCTTCGTTTACTGTTTCAGATAGTATGACAATCCCAGTTGAGGTTGATGTTGTTGAAGTGCCATCATCTAAATACACTCCACCATTATCAACTACTACTTCATATTGGACTATTCCTTCAACTAGTACAACCACTATTGTTACGACAATTACAACCGGCTCTATCACAACCACTAGCTCGATTGTTGAAAAAATTGTGCCAGAAGACACAACCACCATCACAACCCCTTGGTCAAATTCCTACACCAGCACCTACACCACTTCTTCGTTTACTGTTTCAGATAGTATGACAATCCCAGTTGAAGTTGATGTTGTTGAAGTTCCTTCTTCTAAATATACTGCCCCAAGTAGCACTACTACATCTTACTGGCCAAATACTTATACCTCTACTAGTAGCATAGTTATCACAACCTCGTCTGGTTCAGTTACTTACATAACTACTGTGCCAGAAGTAATTATCCCAGAACCTACCTTAACTACTACTACCCCATGGTCTAATACCTACACCAGTACATACACAACATCTTCCTTCAGCATATCTGGTTCAGTTACAGTTCCAGTTGAAGTTGAAGTTGTCGAAGTTCCTTCTTCTAAATACACTGCCCCAAGTAGCACTACTACATCTTACTGGCCAAATACATATACCTCTACTAGCAGTATAGTTATCACAACCACATCTGGCTCATATACTTACACAACTACTGTGCCAGAAGTAATTGTCCCAGAACCTACCTTAACCACTACTACTCCATGGTCTAATACCTACACAAGCACCTACACAACTTCTTCATTAACTGTTTCAGATGGTCTTACTATCCCAGTCGAAGTTGAGGTTGTTGAAGTTCCTTCTTCTAAATATACTGCCCCAAGTAGCACTACTACATCTTACTGGCCAAATACTTATACCTCTACTAGTAGCATAGTTATCACAACCTCGTCTGGTTCAGTTACTTATACAACTACTGTTCCAGAAGTAATTGTCCCAGAACCTACCTTAACCACTACCACCCCATGGTCTAATACCTACACAAGCACCTACACAGCTTCTTCATTTACTGTTTCAGATGGTCTAACTATACCAGTTGAGGTTGAGGTTGTTGAAGTTCCTTCTTCTAAATATACTGCCCCAAGTAGCACTACTACATCTTACTGGCCAAATTCGTATACCTCTACTAGTAGCATAGTTATCACCACCTCATCTGGTTCAGTTACTTACATAACTACAGTGCCAGAAGTAATTATACCAGAACCTACAGTAACCACCACCACTCCTTGGTCTAATCCATTTACCAGTACGTACACAACGTCTTCATTCAGTATATCTGGTTCAGCTGCAGTTCCAGTTGAAGTTGAAGTTGTCGAAGTTCCTTCTTCTAAATACACTGCACCATTATCAACTACTACGACTCCTTGGACAGAAAGTTTCACCACCACTTTTACATCAGCTTTAGTTTTTACGTTAGACTCAACAACTTATACCTCTTCTGAAGTGGTTGTTGAAACTCCAGAATCTACAATTACTACTTCTATTCCTTGGACTGGTACCTTCACAAGCTCTTACACTACCATATCTATTGTCACTTCAGATTCTTCTACCTACACATATAATCTTGTTGTGGTTGAGACACCAACCTCTTCTAGTGGATTAGTCACTTTAACAGTCTCAGGTAATATATGTAGAACATACACCACAACTACGACAATCACTGGTCAGCCATGCTCTGTTGTTATTGTTGAGCAAACTGCTACAGGCACCCCATTCTCTTGTGTTGTTAGTGTTACTGAGCCAGATACCACATATACTGTGGCAGCCTCTGGAACTATTCCAGAATCAAAATGTGGATGTACTACAGTTCTAGAAGTCACTAACGACATGTCAACCTACTTGTATACTACTTATTTGGCAGCAGATAATAGTAATAATGGAGGAAAAACAGAAACAAATGAGGCTACCGCGTCTGCAAACACTGAAATTTCTTCTGGATCTGGTTCTAGTACATCTACAAATTTCAACTCCAATGATAACAATGCAGACAATAGATCTTCATCTGGATCAGCCAAGAGTTCTAGTGGAAATTCTAATGACAGCGCTTCTTCCAAGTCTCCTATAACTGCTTATGCCGCTGGAGCTTCTCACATCCTGTCCAAATTCTCATTATTCTCAACTATAATTGCAATTTTGTACTCTTTGGTTTAGAGTTGCTGGAAAGGCTCGTTAAAGTCATAAAAGAGGGGTTTACTTCTTTTATTTTGATTTTATTTCACAAACCAATCATCATTATTTCATATTTATATATTCTATTACGACTTCGTAATGAGTTTAATAACATTTTTTTTTCGATATATCTATTCTAGATAAATCATTTAAATTTAATATATGATTTGTAATAATAATTTATTTAATTATTTTTTACAGACCATTTTCGTGTTCAGAAAAGGTTATCTGAATAATATTATATTTTATCTATGTCTAAAATAGGTTAATTAAATAACCGGAATTAATCAAGCACAAGGCATACACTGCAAAAGGATCAAACAAAAAAAAATCTTGAAAGTTTTATAGATTGTATAGAATTAAATTAACTTAGATGAGTATAAGGGATACACTTAGTTATTAAAGTAATCCAATTAGGGAAGCAAATTTAGCATTGGTTGCATGTTGATATAATCCAAACGATACTTACTGATTGTTAACTATGAATATATATATATAATTATATGTAATAAAGGAGTTAAAAAGGGTAAAAAAATAAGAAAAAACGAAATAAAAAGCGAAAGGTAAACAAAGAAAAAGTACAGTCGAGGTTAAACGCCATAAAACACCCTAAAAATGCCCAAAAACTGACATAATCCCTAAAAAAATCTTAAAGAAAAGGACAAAAAAGTGCGCCAAAAAAAGAAAAAAAGATTACGAGGACAAAAATTATTTTGGTGCGAGTCTCCGTGGACCGTAAGGTGGGGTCAGTAAATTACTTTTTAAAGTAATCAATGAGAAAAATATGATTTCTTATCAACTCTACTTTACGGTAAATAATACTCTCAGAGAGTTAATTATACACACATACTTGGAAGAAGAGACAAAAAAGTGTCAAAAATTTTAGAATTAGCTCTGTGCATTCAAATAATAAAACTGAATACGGTAGAAACTGTATAATCAAAAAAAAAAAAAAAAAACTATAAAGATGTAGAGAATAAATAATAATTTGTGGATCTGATCAAAGGAAATATAGATATATATTAGTCACTAAAAATCAAAATTATTAGTCAAATAGTTTAATGAATCTGAAAGTTCTTACCAAAATAGTTAAAAACAAAACAAAAATGTGGTTTCTACTTTAAGCTATATATATATATATAATAGTTCAACGGATAATAATAATCTTATGGTAAAAAATGTCTAACTTACCTAGAATCTCGTATTGCTAATTGTCTTCGCTGCCCAAAAACTATATTCTTACCATCGAAAAAAAACTTTTCAGCCATATTTTTTGATGGAAGCAGCTATTAACTTTCAAAGAAATTATGCAATATTATAGAAAAACTACTATCACAATGAGACCGTTCAACTTACTCATAAAAGAATTAAGAATCCCAAATAATAATACTAAGTGAATGCAAATATATATATATATATGTAACATAATCTAAAGTAGATACTGAAAATCACAATGGCCACATAACCCAGTTAAGAATAAACATTGTAATAAATACTAACTCCAAATTAAAATTAGATATTTTTTTTCTTTAAAATAAAATTGAGGGGAGTATTTATAAAAATTAAACTTCACTATTTATAAGAAGAAAATTTAGAATCAGAATAGACATGTTTAGCAAACAAAATATAACTTTTGTCAACTCTATTCCTAAAACACAAAAGAAAATGATGATATCAAATTATCAGATATGGAAAATTACATAAAATGGTTTTTTGAAAAAAAAGAGAGAAAGACTTTAAAAACGATCATTATCAAGCTTTGCAGCAGAAAAGATGTCCAAGTATTTAATTGATGAAATTACTTTTGTGGATGTTGAATCCAATAATATAACTGAGAGAATAGGGAAATTTACCCTACCAGCATGAATAGAGGAGAGAACAAAAACTGCCAATAAGTGAATTTCTCCATTATCTGTTTTATATATAGAAAAAAAATTGTTTGGAATCACAAATAGATACTTATATTCTTTATTATTATTTTTTTAACCCACCTTCTTTTCTTTTATTGCTTTGTAATCAGCTCAATAAGATTCTTTCTCGAATTTTTCAGTAAAAGTTTTCGGTACATTTTTGTTAAATTTATTTCGCTATGATTTAATCGGGATCTTTTTCAGAATTTGAAATGGTAGTTAGTTCGCTATGTACAACTAACTAATTTATCAAGTGTATTAGTAATATATTATTTATACGCACCTATTTTCTGTTAAATAAATTTAAGCCATTGCCTGCTAACTAATACTAAATATTTTGCTGAAAAACACTGAGAGAGGAGCAAAAGGTAGCTGTTAGTATAGCACGCAATGTTAATTATCACATTTAAGAGTCTATTTCTATTCTTCACTATTATGTAATTTACACACTCAAGTTCTTCGAGAATAAATATCCAGCTATCTCAGAAAAAGAAAAGACAGTAGATTTGATAAGAATTTAGAATTGGAGTATGATTTAAATCTTATCCTAAAAAAAAAAAAAAAAAAAATTGAAATTACACCCGAGGTGGATATAAATATACTAAATGGATGCATTATATATATATTTCTCACATAGGTTAAAGAAATCACAGAAATTAAGCAAGCTTAGTATTAAATCAACTTCCATAAGTGTAAGGGATAGAATTAGTTATTAAAGTGATCAAAGAATGAAATATAGCATTAATAGCATCTTTATTATAATTAAAGCGATTCCTACTGATTGCCAATGTAAAGAAATATGAAGTAAAGGAGACAAAAAATGGTCAAAAATTTCAAATGTGTAATCATACAATCCAACTGGATTGGAAACAAAAAAAAAAAGATCCAAACTATGTTAAAATGAAAAAAAAAAAATGCAAAAAAAATAACGAAAGGTAAACAAAAAAAAACAAAAAACGGAAATAGGAAAAGGTAAAAAAAACGAAAAAGAACTATTCAATGATTACCTAAAAAAAATAATGAACCAAATGAATGAAGAAACGATCAACGAAAAAAGGAGCGAAACAAAAGGGCGCCAAAAGGCTCTCAAAAAGTTAATTGAGAGAGCACAGAGAAAATAGAATCTCATATTCTTTGTAAATTCGATATCACCAGTAATCTACATATTTGAAAAAAAAAAACGTAATAAAAATCGAGAAAACACCGCTCCAATGATTACCTAAAAAAAAAACAATAAAAAAATGTATGGACAAACGATTAACAAACCAAAGGAGCGAATATAAAATGGCCTCAGATATCCCTCAGATATCCCTCAGATATGTTTTTAGTCGAAGAATGAGAATATTTGAATCTTATATCTCTTATTAATTCGATATAATCTATTATCTACATAAATTTACAGGATTTCTTTTGGAATAAACTATGGAAAGATGAATCTGGATTGATTCAACTTTTGTAAGTATAACCAATAAAAATAATGCAGACTAATCAAAAAGAGACATCAGCATTTACTGTACCCTTCCAGATTATTACCTGTAGACAAATATATAGTAACTTATCACTAAGACGACACATAAAGGGGAGGAATCAAAAACAAATCTTAATTCCTGATATAAGGTTGTTGATTAAGATCCCTTCTGCTTTCCACAATAGAATATGAATAGTAGCTAATGTTTTAAAAGTGCTATATGCTTAAAAATTACTGTACATTCTACTTATTAAAATTAAAAGTTATATGATCCTAGGTTCACAAATTTCATAGTATTAGTTTATCATCCATAAGTATATTGAGTATTCTTAGAATTAGAATAATCAAAGAGTGAGATTTAACGTCTATATCAATTCTACTTGAGGCTGAGTTACACTCAAGTATTTCCCTTTCCTGAAAAATATATAGAATTCTATGGACTAGAAGAGACAAAAAAGGGGTCCAATTTTTTTTTACATTTAGTGTATGCTTATGTAAGCTGTCAGTACCACTGAATTTGTTGAGAGTTGAGATTGTAATCAATTTCCTTTGAATATTGTGGGACGAGAAAGCCATATATATATATGTATATATCAGTGGCGGCGTCGTTGACTGAATTTGGCCTGATAGTGAAGGACCTGTTGGTGAGTAGCTGGCTAACATAATGATAAATTAGGTAAATGGTAAGGTAATAAGATAAATATTATGTATTCAAGTTATATAAGCATGTATAGTAATAGAAGATGGATCTATTTCCCTGATATTCTTATAAAGTATATAGGTTATATGTAAGTAATTTTATTAAGGAAGTTGCGAAATATACACATATATAAACTAAGTATATATGTGGTTTTGCGGCGTAATATGTCTTGAATTTTAACAGTGCTATGATTGGTTAGATGCATATACAAAATAGATCATACACAAAAAGTGGAAAATTTAATATATATATATATAAAGGTAGCGTCGATATTGTCAACATAGATACCAAGATATTTCCTAGAATTAAATAGTTTCTCACAAATGAGAGGAAATAGTTTTCTTATTAGTATACGTTAACGGTTTTTCTTTCTTCAGTACACCAAAGTTAAGATCAATATACATATATTTACCACCTCAATTGCTATTGACCTAAGTTAAACATTTGAACTTTCAAATTTAAGAGAGATATATTAAGTTAATTAAATCTTGTTCTATTAGCCATTTGTTGAATAATTAGTCTTTTGTTGAATCTACTTCCCATATTTTCATGAACTAGCCTCTTGTGTCTTTTCAAGGAATCGATTCTTTTGAATCTTCTACCACAGCCATGATTCAAACATACGTGATTCACTTTCGACTTATCGCTAACACCAATATCTGCCTCATTAATCAAACTTGAGAGAGCCATTATCGAAGGTTTGCAATTGATCCTTTCCATCCCCTTAGAGTTTTTTGTTAAATCACCCAAACCTTCAGAGTGCTGACTTATACAATGACTCGCCAACTCATGTTCTCTAACTAGTCCAATGATACTATAAGGGCAATTTTGTACCGGACATTTATGAGATCTTTTCCTCTCACACATTCTAATATATTCAGCATCTAAAGTTAACAACTTAAAATTGGGATTCTCATAGCTTTGTCTAGTGGAATGACCACGTTTATTATATCGACTATATAAATCACTATTGATTTGAGCCATTCTATTTATTGGCATTGATGTAGATGGGACTGAATATTCCTGGTTTCCAGATCTATAAATATTGGCTAGTCTGTCATTAGTGGTATTAAACATCTTTATAAGCTTAGGTGTTGAAATTATGAGTGCGTCCATAACTTGCCTACCTTTTGTAGTATCCACATGTATGCTTCCACTTACAGCCTCACTAGAAAATTCATGACGAAGATATAAACAACTTACACATTGTCCCCCGTATCTGTTAGATGGACACACTTCTGAAGATGACGAAGGATAAAAACCTGAAATACCATAACTTTCACTAAACTGCATATCAATGCTTGATGTATTTCTTGGCGATGTATAAGGGTAGCATTCTTTTAGAGGAAGTGTCTCGTCTAATAAATGTGGAAACTTGCGTTGCATTTGCCTTGGATTCATAAAATAATTATTTTCAACTCTAATGTTAGGGTTTTTTGATATATAGTATAAATCTGAAGAAGTCAAAACAAGAGGCATCTCATGATTTATATTATTATGGTAAAATCCAACTTTCCAGTTAAAGTTTCTGTAGGTAAAATTCTGAACTAGTTCATTGTGATTTTTCTTCATGATACAATAAAATATACTGCTTTATTTGGTGTTAATGGTGATATTGAAGGTGTATAGGCTAGACTGTTTCACTTTGAGGACAAATAAGAGATATTCTTGGTTTTTTTTTTCTAGAGGTTAACTCTGTTAATGTGTTATCATCAAGAAATGTATTCATATTTATATTTTTGGTGAGTGGTTTGATAAATCTAGATATATAGAGAGTTTCTAGGTATTTCAAAACCTCTTAGTGTGCCAACAATGGGCAATAAAAATTTGACTCATCATCATCCATGAGAACACAACCAATATAACTAAACATACTCATTTGAATGTGTGGTATATTATCGGCTAACCATCTGTACGATACTAAGATTTGTTTACTCCTCACTTGTTCCATATAATATAGATTATATATAATATATACGTGTTATCCTATTTGTTATATAATATAAAAATTGAATGGTCCTATGATACACAGTAAAGCAACATCCGTCTCTCGGCTCGATTCTACAATAGCATGCAACTGTTCAACGTACATATATTATTAATGACTTTAAATGAGTAACATTATAAATGATACTTCTGTAAATTCACAATAATGAAATTGCCTAAGCTACTTCATTACTTACTCTCAACAAAGTTAACGGTTATATGTTTGTACCTCCAACAACATCGATGTAATGCATATGTAAGATATAATATGTATTATATCTGAATTAGAGCTCATCATTAAATATTAAGCAGGAATAACTTAACTACTTTACGAATGATAATTTTGAATATGTATTGCATTACAAATTAATATGTCTGTATTGATAATTTTGTTTTGCTATTTACATACATTACGAATCATAATTTGAAATGACTCATCACATTTTAAATTGATATCTCCGCATTGATAATTATTTTGTTGCTTACACAGTATTCGCATCATAATTTTGAATGGCCATTGCTTGTTGAATTAATACTACGCCTGCATTGATTTTTGATTTATTTGTTGCTTACACAAAATAAATATTATAAATTAAGCAGCATAAATTTAAAGGGATATCTCCGCATTGATAATTATTTTGTTGCTTATACAGTATTCGCATCATAATTTTGAATGGCCATTGCTTGTTGAATTAATACTACGCCTGCATTGATTTTTGATTTATTTGTTGCTTACACAAAATAAATATTATAAATTAAGCAGCATACATCTTAAATAGGTATTGAATTGTAAATTGATATGACTGTATTGATAATTTTTTTGTCACATGCACAGTTTATACATCATTATTATAAATGGCTCATCACAATTTAAATTGATATCTCTGCATTGATAATTATTTTGTTGCTCACACAGTATTCGTATCACAATTTTGAATGGCCACTGCTTTATAACTTCATATATATTTATTAATGATTATTTTGTTGCTTACATAGTTTACACAGTTTACTCATCATAATTTGCTCATCACATTATAAATTGATATCTCCGCATTGATAATTATTTTGTTGCTTACACTGTTTATACATCATTATTATAAATGGCCATTGCTTGTTCAATTAATACGCCTGCATTGATTTTTTGATTTATTTGTTGCTTACACAAAATAAATATTATAAAGTAGGCAGCATAAATTTTAAAGGGATAATCCTTTGTAAATTAATATGCCTGTATTGATAATTATTTTGGTGATTATACACATTACGAATCATAATTATAAAAGGCACATTGATTAATACCGCATTTTGTTGAGTTATACACTAAACCAATTTCAACACAAATGAAAATACCTGGCCTTTTTATCAATCGAGTTTCATAACCATTACTAAATTATTTGGTTTCGGATGTCGGCGTGTCTTATATTTGTATATCTGACGGCAAGAAAAAGCAGTGATCAGATTTTAAAGATATTGGTAATTGTTCCTACAACATTTATTGGAATAAAAATGTGCACAATAGTTATATATTGTTGCACAGTGTTAAATGAAGCCACAGTTATGGAATTTGAGACGTGGAGCATACCACATTATCAAGTAGATTTACATCTGAAATGTGTTTCTAACTACATAACTGACCAAATATGACCGTTTGCCAAAGCAATTTTCTCCTTTAATTAAGATCATATTGCCTTTGTATACCCATATTATACATAAAAAGGTCTTACATCGATTATAAAATTTTAAAATAGAATTATATGATTACCCAACCTTATCAAGAGAAACTTTCTATAAAATTGTTAAGTACATGCAACATTTTTGCATAAAACAGACGGTTACCTAAAAGTTGGAGTCATACTTTAAAAAATCTAGTCATTTATGATACACAATTTCATTGATGAAATTCAACATATTTTGGAAATTTAGATAGTTCAACACAATGATTATTTTTATTAATTCTTCGAGATTACAATTACTCTGCCATATAAAGAACAGTTATATTCCTTTTTGTTTTTCTTTATATTTTTAGTTCTGTTTGTTTGCTTGTTTCTTTTTGAAAGTATTCATCATTATCTACAAGTTAGGAAAACAACAACTTGCAAGAATGAATTTAATACTACTTACTATTTGTGGCTTAATAATTGGAGTCTCCAGTACTAGATTGGTTTCTGAGGGATGCATATTAAACAATGTTGTTTTATCTGCCGGATTTCATGCAAGTTTTTATAATTATCCTGTTCACAATGATATATTATACTTATCAAAGGCTTATTATGGTAGTAGTTATACATCACGTGGTTTAGAAGGAACTGCTACTGGTGTCACCGATCCAAATTATTCTTGGTATACTACTGGAGTCGGTGGGGGTACAGTTGTCGAATATACCACAATGTATGGTCAGGCTTATGTAACTGTTTCAAATATGGCTTTGGAGTTGAAAGGTTATTTTCTGGGTAAGATTTATACTAATAAAATCTAAATTTCTCCTCAATCTTTTTTATTAACACAAAACTAATTTTTTTTAATAAAGCAACTGAAACTGGTATATTTACTTTCATTTTGAATGAAATTGATAATGGAGGTATGATATGGTGGGGAGATGATGCATTTGATTGCTGTGTTTCAGATAAATTACCAGAAAACTCTGAAGATGAATCCATCATTTTTACGACAAAAATTATAACATCTGATGCACCACTCTCTGCAAATATATATTTGGAAAAGGGTTACTACTATCCAATTAGAATAGTCCAAATAGACACTGAACTTACAACATCAACGTTGAATTTTGAATTAGAAACTCCATCGGGGAAACTAATAAGTACATTTGAAGATTACGTTTTCCAAATAAATGAGGCTAGTTCTAATAATTCGGCAAGCTGTACCGCAATTACAGTTAGCTCATTTATTACAACTACAACTACTAAGGCCTGGACAGGAACATTTAATACAACTACAACAACCGATTATTACACAATTATCAGTAGCTCATCATATCCAGTAGAGAAAATTATTGTGGAAACATCTACAATTCCGATACATACAACAACAATACCCTGGTCAAGTTCATACATAACAACAACAACAGAGACTACAACAATAACCAACAGTAACTCTGTCTTCACAACAAATATCATTGTTGTGAAAACCCCAGAACAAACAACTACACTCACTATTCCTTGGTCTAATACCTATACTAGCACTTACACAACGTCATCGTACACCATTTCTGATTCATTGAGTATTCCAGTTGAGGTCATTGTTGTTGAGACTCCTTCTTCCACAGAAGTGCTCTCAACCATAACCTCTCACTGGACTATCCCATCAACCAGCACCACTACTATTGTCACAACCATCACTACGGGATCTATCACAACCACCAGCTCTGTTGTTGAAAAAATTGTCCCAGAAGACACAACTACCATCACTACTCCTTGGTCCAATACATTTACCAGCACTTATACAACATCATCTTACACCCTATCAGATTCATTAAGTATCCCAGTTGAGGTTATTGTTATTGAAACACCAAGCTATAAGTCTAGTTCTAATAAGCCAGACATGAGTACTACAACCATTCCATGGAGCAAGACTTATACCTCTACCACCACAGCAGTTACAATATTTACTTCAGGATCTCTGATTATTACCACTAGTGAAGTTGTTGTTAACACACCACAACAAACTATTACCACCACCATTCCATGGACTGGAACTTTCACAACCACCTATACCACAGAATCTAAAACAACATCTGGTTCAGCTACTATTCCAGTCGAAGTTATTGTTGTTGAGACTCCTTCTTCCACAGACGTGCTCTCAACCATAACCTCTTACTGGACAATCCCATCAACCAGCACCACTACTATTGTCACAACCATCACTACGGGATCTATCACAACTACCAGCTCTGTTGTTGAAAAAATAGTTCCAGAAGATACTACTACTATTACCACTCCTTGGTCTGAAACATATACCAGTACTTACACCACTTCTTCATTTACTGTTTCTGATGGTATGACAATCCCAGTTGAGGTTGATGTTGTTGAAGTTCCTTCTTCTAAACATTCATCTCCATTATCAACAACAACATCATATTGGACAATCCCATTAACCAGTACCACCACTATTGTCACAACAATTACTACTGGCTCTATCACTACCACCAGCTCTATTGTTGAAAAAATTGTGCCAGAGGATACAACCACTATCACCACACCTTGGTCTGAAACATACACTAGTACATACACAACCTCATCCTTCACTGTTTCTGACGGTCTAACTATCCCAGTTGAGGTGGATGTTGTTGAAGTGCCATCATCTAAATACACTCCACCATTATCAACTACTACTTCATATTGGACTATTCCTTCAACTAGTACAACCACTATTGTTACAACCATCACTAGTGGATCTA
>JAJLSX010000110.1:0-18216 GCA_030567815.1 Ogataea piceae | reverse complement strand
AAAAAAAAAATAAAAAATTTTGAAAAATTTTGTGAGGGCCTGCAACTCTCATAGTAAATTCGGACACTAAACAGGTCTGTTTTTGGTTTTACTACTGTTTGGGTTTGTCTATTGTATTAGTGTTTTTCATATTGGTTGAAGAAAAATTTATAGTTATATTTAATAGTATATTATTTAATAATTTGAAGTTTTATTTGAATTAGAGAATTTAACTACATTTCCCATATATATATATTCAAGATGGTATGTTTGAAATACAGTAGTGAAGTGAACGTATAGATAGATTGATTATTCAATATTTGAAGCAAGATAGTTTTATTACACTCTTTATCCTCAATAGTCATCTCAACTGAACTAAAGTACACTCATATGAAGATACATTTATACATCAGTGAACTATTACCAGGAAGAACATATTTATACATCATTTTTACCAAATGAAGAACAACGATTACAATCTATCTATTTTGTTATAATTTTATCTTTATACTAACATATTTTTAATAGTCTGCTCAAGCTCAAAACCCAATGAGAGATCTTAAGATCGAAAAATTAGTTTTAAACATTTGTGTTGGTGAATCCGGTGATAGATTAACCAGAGCCTCAAAGGTTTTAGAACAATTATCAGGTCAAACTCCAGTCCACTCCAAGGCTAGATACACTGTTAGATCATTCGGTATCAGAAGAAACGAAAAGATTGCTGTCCATGTTACCATTAGAGGTCCAAAGGCTGAAGAAATCTTAGAAAGAGGTTTAAAGGTTAAGGAATATCAATTAAGAGCCAAGAACTTTTCTCAAACCGGTAACTTTGGTTTCGGTATCCAAGAACACATTGATTTAGGTATCAAATATGACCCAAGTATCGGAATTTACGGTATGGATTTCTACGTTGTTATGGGTAGAGCTGGTAACAGAGTTGCTAGAAGAAAGAGAGCTCAAGGTACCGTCGGTAAGCACCACAAATGTTCTAAGACTGATACCATCGCTTGGTTCAAATCTAAGTACGATGCTGATGTCTTAAACAAATAAGTTTAAAACACAATATTGGTTATTAAATTACTATTTTTATCTTTAATATAAAATATAATAATACAAAAAAAAGATTTTTACTATATTAATTTTTTGTAAGCGCAATTAGTAGATTGTAGGTATATAGGATAGGTTAATATAGGATATAGGTTACTGATTAGTTTCTAGTTGTTCAAGTTCTTTAGTAGCTACTTGAACACCAACTTCAATTAATTCTTCCACTTTTTCAAGCCATCTAGTCTTTAAGAAATCATTCATTGGTTTGAAATCAAGCGATAATTTTTCCCTCTTTCTATGTATATCATTTAACTCATTCTTTTCAAGTTCAATAGCACGTTTCAAATCATTGTCGTGTTGTTTTAGCGAATCCAAATAAATTGCCCATTTATTCTTGTATATCTCTTGTAAAGCTTTTGTATTATAATCTTTAAGTCTATCTAGGTATACCTCACTATCGTTATCGTCATCTCTGACATCTTGCACATGCAAGTATAACGACCTACAACGTAACTGTGCATATGTCAATGTGATCTTTAACATATTCATATATTCGGTATCTTGGTTAAGTTCTTCTTCACTTCTGTCTTGTAATTTCATTGCATTTGAATAACTAGATAAATCTATACCATTGATACTGTCACCTGCTACCAAAGGAAGTTTATTAAAATCATGTACAATCTCTCTATATCTGTCACTGCTAATATGTGGGTGTAGTGCCTCCTCTCTATCACTCAAATTCAACAATTCACGTTTAATCAAATCATTCACCAGTTGTAAAACATCACCACTTGGTTCTTCTGTGTCTATATAAGGTAAATAATCCAAAGGGAAAGATTCAAACTCTTCCGTTGTAACCATTTGATAACTATTAGATATATTGAATCCACTATATTGTATTCACTACAGATAACCATTGAAATACAAAAGTGTTTTAAGTGTTTTAAAAGGTATGTTTTTAGTTTAAAAAAAAATTATATAAAAATAGACGTCGATCGACGTGTTAAACGTTTTTCGACCTTTTAATGAAATGGCTTTCAAATTCGGCGTATGGAACTTCAAATAAAACACTTCCAATTAAACCTCCAAGTACTATCAATATACCACAAGTGGCATAAATTGTAGCAATAACTCTAAAAGTTTCAATTTCGAAAATTTTATAAAATTCATTCAATCCTAAACTAAATGCAAGTATAGGGAATGGAACTATCCAAATTGTCTTGACAAATGTCTTTGGTATTCCTTGAAATAAAATATTTGCAATACTGATAAAAGTGAAGAAGAATCCAATTGAGATTAATAGTAGTGAAATTAACCCTGTTGATAGATTGATTGAGAATCCAATCAATTCTTGATATAACCCAGGGAATTCTTGTTTATAAGAAGAAGCAAACAAGTGGGTGTGATAGTCTAGTAAGAAACTCTTTAAATTTGAACCATTTAATAGTACCCCCCAAATGGCATGTCCTATAAATCCAATTGGTGCAAATAGAGAAAAGATTAATGGTTTAGGAGGCATTTTGAAAACTAAAAACTTCCAAAAAAATATCCCAATAAAGCAAAATGCCATAACAACTGAATTCCCCCATAGTAAATAGGTCAATATAATAATCATCAACCTGACATTTTTCCAAGATGTACCATTTGAATCAAGTTCTGTAAAAGCTTCACATATCAAAGAACCACAAGATGCACACACTGTCAATGGTAGTAAAGGTAAAACTAACTGTGGATTTAATTGATTCATTTCAATTTTACTTTTACTCAGAATGACAAATAGTAATAACCAACTTACCAATAGTGCCATTGTAAAATTGAAAAACCAAAAGATTAATAATCCAATTTTGAAATCTAAATCCCAATGCTTTGTTATCAAATGAATCATATTTATAATCGTACTAAAACCCATTGAATATGGTCCTAAGAAAACATTAAATTGAATCTCTGTAAATAGACTAATTCTAAAACTATCAAAGTAGTATAATTTCAGTAAAATCATAACATTGTTCATTATAAATAACATTAAAGAAATAACCCACATTATTAACCCAAATATCCTGAAAACTGAAACTTCATATGGGAAATTGAATAATACACAGGCACATATCCCTGTTGACATAAATGCAACTATCCAAATTGGATGATACTGTTCCAGTATTACATCTCGTATGAAACTATCATTCTCCCTCCCATTCTTATTTACATTCTCCATATCACTGTTGCTACTACTAAAGTTATTCATCTGACTCTTCTTTATATTCATATTCATTATATTCATATTCATTATATCATTATATTCATTATATTCATTATATTCATTATATATTAAACAATTTAAATAAACAAAAATTTTAGCCTCTACGAAAATGACATTTTTGTTTTGCGTGGGGGCAAAGAGTGTTGCGGCTCTATTTCACTCAATTATTAAATTTAATAATTTTAGTTTCTCTGTATCATCTTCTTTTAATTTATTTCTATAAATCTTTAAAGATGGTATTAATTCAATTAAATTACCACTTTGTGGTTTTTTCAAGTGATACAAGAGATTGAAAAAATGTAGTATCATGATTTCTTGTTCGTTATCTTTACCTTCCTGTGTTAATCTTTCATATAGTAATTGAGTAAATTTTCTTGATGAGGTTAAATACGTTATAAATTTCAAGTGGTGATTGTGTTGGATTAATTTATGCATTTGACTTAGATAAAGTGTAAAATCTCCAGAGTTTAAATTATCGAAACTTTTAATAAAATTCATCCAATATTTTGGTTTATTCTTTAAATGATCGTTTAAAATATTGATATTTAATTTTAATAGTTTATTTATTAAAGTTATTGATTTTAATCTATAATTTGGTTCAAGTAATAAATTCATTAAAATTTCAAATTCTCCAATTGAAATACAATTTCTATCAGTTTTTTTAAAATTACCAATGGCTTCTAAAAACATACAAATAGTTTGATCTTTTAAACTTAGATATTTCTTCCTCTTGTTAAAACATGCCATTAATTTTTCATATATTGTGAAACAATCACTTGATAATAGTTCAAACTGTATAAATGAATCCATATAACATAGTTCATACATTATTGGTAAAATATATTTATTTAAATTTTGTTGTTGCTTTTGATTAGTTAAAATTTCAATAAATTTAATTAAAACTTGTTGTCTTGTTCTTGAAGTCCAATTTTTAATTATTAAATTATCTATTAAATTTGTCTTGTTTATTTGTTTAACAATTTCAAATTGTGATTGAATTGTTAAATTTTGAAAATTTTTGAAAAGGTAATAAATAAATTCAGAATCACCTATAATGCTAACTTTAAAATCATTTGAACAATATTCAATAATTTGTGATATTAATTTAATAATTGAATCACTTTGATATTCAAATTTATTAATCCCCAAATTTTCCTTTGTTAAATAAATTAATGTTATTGAAAGAATCTTAGTTATTGAACAAGTTGACATGATTTCAATTAAATATTCATTCAATTCATATTCTTTTAAATCATTTAAATTATCTAGTAATAATAAACATATCTCAACGGTATCTATTACTCTATCTGGTGTACCTGTCAATAAAATATTAGTTAATATACTAAAACCTCCACAATTGATATAAATTTTACTAAATTGGTGATTCAATAGTAATAAACTAAATTTGAAAAAAATTTCAAATTCACTATTTTCTTCACAAGTTTTCAAAATTTTTGATAAATTACCCAAATGACATAATTTTGTTAAAGAATCATCATTGTTTGATTCAACAAGATAAATTAATAATTTAATTAATTCCATTGTATCATTTGAAGATTGTTCAAAAGATATCCTAATTAAAATTTTATTCATCAACTTTGAATCTCTATTCAATAATTCATTCAATGTAAAAACTTTTAATTTTTGTTTTCTTGTAGCATTGAAAGAATCTTCATCTTCTTCATCACTAGTAGAAGTAGAATTTGAATCCATCTCTTTTGAATCAATATATTTAGTTAATAAACTCAATTGATTGAAATTGGCAAATTTGATATTATCAATAGTTTCCAAAATTTGAATTTTTTGATCATTAACCCATTGGATTGAATTTGATAAGCTTAAAGTTTCAATTCCATCCAATTCAAAATCATCACTGAAATGGTCATCATCAGTTGTCTCTGATATTTTGTCACCATTGAAATTTACAATTTCCTCTGAAAAATCATTATCAAAAGATTCATCATCTCCAATATTTTCTTTATAATATGATAATCTTTTATTTTTATTGACTGTACGTATGGTGGAAAGTAAGATATTTGGATCTAATTTTTGTCCATCGTCAAAATCATCGTCATTGTCTGATAGATTAAATTCTCCATATTTATCAATTAAACTACCAAGATTTTTATGTTTATCGGTAAGCATATTATTTAAACAATCTGGATCATTTAACCACGTATGTTTCAACAATTGACTAGCTGTTGATCTTTTATCAATTTGAGGAACTAGACAACTTTTAGTTAAGAAATCATAACAAGCAATTGATATATTGGAAGGTATATCAGGTAATTCACCAGATCCAATAGCATGACAAGCAGGAAATTGATCGTATTGATAGAATGGAGGATGAGTTGTTAATAATTCAATAATGGTAGCTCCTAAACTCCAAATATCAGAAGCGGGTGATACACCTTTCAATCTAATAACTTCAGGTGCCATCCAATATGGTGATCCATTTGCTTGAATTGAAGAATCTGAAGAATTATCTTTATTATTATCTATTGTATCACTAACACCAAAATCTGCCAATTTAATAATTTTATTATCAATCCCATAAAGTAAAATATTTGATGCTTTAATATCACTATGAACAAATTTATTTTGATGTAAATAATTTAAACCATTTAAAATTTGTCTTGTTAAAATGACAACTTCAAATTCTGGAATTGAACCTTTCAAACGATATAAATCTCTCAATGAACCACCTTGACAAAATTCCATAATTAAATTTAATGTTGTAATTGTTGTATGATAGTGATAAAGTTTAACAACATTAGGATGATTAAATTGTTTCATTAGTGTAACTTCTTTCATCCAAGTTGGATTTGTATGTCTTTC
Organism: Ogataea piceae; assembly: GCA_030567815.1. Classification (NCBI taxonomy): domain Eukaryota; kingdom Fungi; phylum Ascomycota; class Pichiomycetes; order Pichiales; family Pichiaceae; genus Ogataea; species Ogataea piceae. The sequence continues at coordinate 12,095 of JAJLSX010000110.1, read as the reverse complement.
GTTATCTATCTGTATAGTCTTCATAGCATAGTATTCAGATGTTACAATATGTTTAACTTTATAAACGTTACCAAAGGCACCTCTACCAATATCGCCTTGAATTTGAAATTTATTAAATTCTTTATCTGATAAATCTGACATTGTAGTCATATGGCCAATTGCAGTTAATCCATTAGACAAATCACTATAATCGTAATCAATAGAAGTTTCTGTGAAAATATCCAGTAAATGATTTGCAGTATTTGTTCCTGTGTGACTGTTTTTAAAAGACATACTTGATACATAGTAATAACTGTATTCTGTATATATTCTATCTATCTGTATCTTCTTTCCTTCTTTCTGTTTGTTTGTATATCTTCTTTCTGTTTGTATATCTTTCCTTCTGTTTATCTTTCCTTTTTTAGCGCTTTAAAAATTTAAATTTTTTTTTTAAAATTTACAGTGTATTTAAAGAATGAAATAAATTGTATAAAAAATTTATATAAAAGATCAATTTTGAGCCAATTGTTTATTCCAAGAAAGTAAACTTAAATCACCAGCTTTTCTTGGATGTAATAAATTAACAACTAAGAAAATTAGTGACAAGACTAAACAAATACCACCACCAACGATCCAACTAATACCTAAGAAACTATTCTTACCACCAATGACAGATCTTGTAGTTAAATAAATTGATTTACGACCTTTATAACCAGTCACTGGGAAGTGTAAACCAATATCAATTTCATAAACACCATTTTCTAAAACTTCATTGTCATTTCTAGAAATCATTTTAGAAAAAGTTGGTAATGCTGAAGTTTGCATCCAATTTTGAAATTCATACCAAGTTGAAATATCTGGTAAATTAGTTTCATTATACCCATTTGGATATAATTTAACCCAATTTGGAGGAGGAACAATATCGTCTAAATCATATTTAGTCTTTTTAAATCTATTTTTATTTGTTGCCCATGCAATACCATGTCTTGACATTTCATAATCACTTGATGTAGTATCATTAACAGATTTTAAAATTGAATATGTATCATTAAATAATGAATTTGCAATTAATCCACATGGATAATATTTCTTACCTTCACTATTCATTGCTAATGGTTTACAATTTTGACCAACTGTATCTTTAATATCACTTTCACTGGCAATTTTACCATTTAATTGATCTTCACTAAATGATTTAACAAATCTTCTATGATTTGCATAAAAATTCTTCAATTTGTAATATAAATAAACATGTGGACCAATACTATTTGGAATTTCAAATTGAATCTTACAAATATTTCTTTCTTCTTCATAGTCATCCCAAATTGATGAATCATTTGTTGATAATTTCCAAGTTGGCTTTGTTGTTAAATTTGATTTAAAATGATAGTTAATATATTCGGATGGAACTTCTGTATAGTAATCTGAATTGGCTAATGATTCACAGTAAGTATAATCAATAATTAATTCTTCCACTTTATGTGATCCATATAACATTGCAGCACCTAATGGAATAAATATAACTGCAACTATTAAAAGTAATGGTATAACAGTCTTTGGAGTTAAAATTGGATGATAAGCCTTTAATTTTTGTTGTGTAAATGCATTCTCTTTTGGTCTCTTTGATTTTGGTTTTTTTTCCAACTTGGAATCAATATCTGATAACTCATCGTCATCATTTAAATCACCATCTAAATGGGCAGAAATTGAACTTTGATCAAATGAATGTTTTCTTCTTAATGTAACCATACTATACTAAACTATACAACTATACAACTATACAACTATACAATGCAATACCTTAATACAACTCTAAACTATACTAAACTATACAATACAACTCTTTAATACAACACTTTAACACTTTAATACTATACTTCAACAATACAAAACTTCAATCGCCGATCGGAACGTTTTTTAAAATTTAAAATTCCGAAAGGGGAAAATCTTCTTTTTACAACTCTACACGGGATATTTAATTTTAATAAAAAATATATACACGATTTATATTGGGGGGTTTATATTGGAATGGATGATGGATGATTTATATTGGATGATTTATATTGGAATGGGGGATGGATGATAGGGGATGGTTAAAATTTAACTCTTTCATATATCAAGTCAAGGAAAGTTAACTTTGTGTTTGAAGATTCTTGTAAAGATTCATAATTTTGAATAAATGGTTGAATTTCATTAATTAAATCTTGGAACTGTTTGTTATCATTTAATTTATCAATTGAATTTGCAAAATTCTTTAAAACACAGTATTCAATTCTATTATTTTTCAAATTGTTTGTGGTAAATTCCAACTTGTAACTGTTCTTTAGTTTATCTTGAATTAATTTTATCAATGACGAAGTATCCAAGTTTGCCCTTTGTTGGTTAACTAACAACTCTGTTAAATTTGTCAATTTGGCATAGTTTGTCAAATTTGAAACTTTCTTTGTATCATTCAATTGATACTTGTTAAATATTTTATCATAGTTATTTAAACTTTTAAAAGCGGATGAAATATATCTTGAAACTCTATTGTAGTTTGTTATATTTTCTTGACTTATTTGAATAGATCTTAACAATAAAATTGTATTGACAATTTCAGAATTTTGCAACCTGTTAAAATTATGTAACGAGTAGATAAATTCTATAGTTTTTGACAATTCACCAAACTGTGCAGATTTAATAAGTAGTGATGAAACTATATCTGTTGTTAAATATTCTCCATTGTAAATGTCTAAATTTTTAATTGTAATTTTAACATTGTTAAATTCTTCAACAAGTATTAAATTATTAATAAAACCTTGAAATTTAACAACTGATGGGATACCTGGGAATTCTTTTGGTAATATTGGTCTACCAAATTTATCAGTTGCATTCATAGATGTTAATCTATCTGAATTTTTAGATCTAGCAACTAATGGTTTCCACTTGTTACCAAGTGATAAATAGTAAACATAATCATCAACTTGATTCTTAATCTTGTAATAGGAACTAGCCCTCTGAGATAATTTCCTAGAAAATAAACGACCAAACATTCTTCCCTATACTATACTATACTCTATCCTACTCTATACTACTATACTTTATACTATAATATACTACACTACTATAGGTTTTCTTTGTTTATTCGTAAAAATGAAAAATTTTCTGTTTTTCGTTTCGGCGCTGAAATTCAAAAAATGAGGAATTACGGCGGTGTAAAAAGAAATTACCCGGATTTGCCTACGAATGCGAAGTAACAAAGCATTCAACTAAAACAACAGAATACAACTAAAACAACAGTATACAAGTGCAAGTGCAAGTGCAAGTGTAGTATACAAGAGTAGTATACAATTGCAAGTGTAGTATAAGTGCAAGTGCAAGTCTAGTATAAGTGCAAGTTCAAGTGCAAGTGCAAGTTGTTTAGCAAGTTTAGTTTAGTTTGTTTAGGCAAGTGCAAGTTTAGTCTGTTTAGTTGTTAGTCTGTTAGTCTGTTTAGTTGTTAGTTGTTAGTTGTTAGTTGTTAGTTGTTAGTTGTTAGTTGTTAGTTGTAGTATGACAGAGACAGAGTTAAAAAGAGTTAATCAAAAAGAGATTGATTCGGATAGTATTCTAATGGAAAGAATCCTTAGTTCATCAAGTAACTTAAATTATCACTCTTATGAAGAAACTATATTGGAAAAATTAGATTCATTTCTAGCCAAATTGGAGTCAAAGATTGAATCAATTGAAAATTATTTTCATAGTGATAAGAAGAATAGTTTAAATCATCAATTTTTAACTTTTTACAATGCTATAACATCAATTAAAAAAATTGCCATTGAAAATCAAAATTTAGCTTTACATCCATTAAATCAAATATTGGATAGATGCTATGGTAATTTATTAGATATATCTGGAGATGATGATTTACAAAATTATAAAAAATTATTAACAGGTTTACAATTTTTAGATGAAAAAATTGATCAGTTGGAAAATACAATTTCAAAGATTCCAACTTGTAATGTTAATGATAAATTAAAAGATTTTAAAGATTCTTTGTATAATTATGAATCTGCCATTGTTAAAGGACAGAAAAGATTATTAGATTTTTATGAACTGCCATTTCAATGGAGAGAAAATAAATTTATTATGTTTGGTTATAGATTTAATTCAAGTCATTCAAGTGCAGTTAAATCAATTTGTCAAATTCACAATGAAACTTCAAATATTTGGACTCATTTATTAGGTTCAATATTAATTATATACTTAAATTTTTATCATTTCCCAAGTACTAAAATTTATAATAAAACTTCATTTATGGATCATTTAGTTGTTGAATTCTTCTTTTTGGCAAGTTTAAAATGTCTGATGTCTTCAGTCATTTGGCATACTTATACCTGTATATCACAGTTATATCTACGTCAAAGATTTGCATGTATCGATTATACAGGTATAACAACTTTAATTACAGCTTCCATAATAACAACAGAATATATCGCATTGAAAGATTACCCATTTTTAAAAAATGGTTTCATGACTTTTTCTTCAATTGCAGGTGTTATTGGCGTCTTTTTCACTTGGTCAGATTTATTCGATAGACCAGAATCACGTCCTTTACGTATCTTATTCTTTGTCTCTTTAAGTGCTTTAGGTATTGCAGCTTTTGCTTCAATCTGTTATTTACAAGGTATAAATCATGGTTTAAATTTATACTTCCCTCTATTAAGTTCTTTTGCTTGGTATTTTATAGGTGTTGCATTTTATGGTTGTTTAATACCTGAAAAATGGAGATCAGATGTAATTATTGATGATATAGAAATATCAGATAACGCAATTATGAAATTAGATAAAGATGGTGAATTGGAAAATTATTTAAATAAAAAACCAGAATTTACTCAAAGTGGATTACAAAAAGAATTTAAATCGTTGTATTGGGTTGACTATATCTTCCATTCTCATCATATCTGGCATATCTTTGTCATTTTAGGTATTGTGGGACATTATTTTGCAATCTTAAAAATGTTTGAAATCGGTTGGAACATCTAACTTTTAATCCCAACCCACACCTTGTATATATATTTTCTTATTTATTTCTTTTTCATTGTCATACATTATATACCATTTTCATTACATATATATCATCATTATCCATTATACTCTATTCAACTCCTACTAAAATTCATATCGATAGCCCTTGATGATGCATTGGTCGAATAGTGTTCTGAAAAACTATTGGACTTTTTCTGCTTGGAATTCTTACCAGGAGTTGCCGATTTCACCTTGTTTGATTTCCTAGAGCGATCGGGTATAAGTAACCTATGATCATCAGACTCGTCATCTTCTTCTTCTTCTTCATCCTCTTCATCTTCCTCTTCGATTGTACCGTTATCTCCATTTATACTTTGATATATGGTTGGATGATTAGAATCATTGATTAATGGTCTCTTATCACTTCCACCGTTATCTCCTCCACTCATAGAAACGTAGAAACAGCATGAGATAACAGTGAATAATAATACCATTCCAATGATAACACCAATCAAAATGGCAACAAATGGCAAGTGCAAATGTAAATAAATTGGTCCACTGTTTGAATCTTCTAACCAGTTAGGATTTATTGGTCTATCAATTAAAAATATTGCCGATTTTTCAATAGAAGAATATGGTGATGTGGTAAATCCTTTTCTTAATACTCTAACTTCATGATCATTTCCTTCTTTTATTTGTAACATTAAATTTCCTGAACTTAATTCTCTACATGATAAATGGGTATTATTTAACAACGTTGGAATTTCATCTTCACAGTTTAATAATTTTGAAAGTGAATCTCCTGGTAAGATGTGTAATTTAACAAATTTCTCTAAAAATTTAAAATCTTTTGTCACTGATGTAATATTTTCCATTAGTAATGATTTTGAATTTGGTATTATAAATGAGTAATTATCATCATCTATTAAATGTGAAAGTCCTAAAAAATTCAAAATTTCTAAAAATTCAACACCTTCCACCGTATCTATCAGTTGTTTCATAGATATAACTAAATCACTTGGGAAAATAACTTTATCTGTTGGGAATGCAACCCCATCCTTGAAAATAACTTCATGCTTAATGTTAAGATCTATTAGTGAATCTTCAATACTTAGTTGATTGTTATTCATATTGTTATGTTTAGTGACTAATAATTCATCGTTATTCATATTAACAAATGTTCTTGAACCTTCAAAATCATCATAAATCAATCCATTCAAAATCATATTTTTAACAATTTTTTCTAAAATTTTCAAGTTATCTAATAAATAATCCAGTGTTAAATCTAATTCATTCCATGCATTTGAATTTGGTAAAAAAACTGTATATCCTAAACCTCCATTCTTAACAAATTTTAACAATTTAAAATGTTCTAAAAATTGTAAAGTTTTAGCACATTTTAAAAGTGGAGAAACTGAAGACTCTAGTTTACTTGGAATTGAAATAGAGTCATCAACAAAGTATATAACCGTATTTCCAACTTCAATTTTTTCATTATCTTCTAGTATAGTAATATGATTATTAAGTTTGATCTCACCATCTTGATTTGTAATTTTCAATTTTTGACAGTGTGAACCCATTGAGTTAGAAACTAAACAATATTTTGAGTCATAAATTGCTTCCACTGACAAGTCAACTTTCCCTTCAACAAACTGATAGAGTAAATTATTCTTTGCTTGACCCAATATACTCACTTGATCATCATCATCATCATCATCTGATTTACTATAGACAAATATGGTTTGTTCTAAAGTATTGTCATCAATTAATTTTCCTAGTTTCCTAAAATCTAACTCTTTAACAAATGCCGTGTGGTTTAAACCAATTAAATAGCTTCTTGGAGTGAAAATTGGTAACTCATCTTGAGACATTATCATTGAGTCAAAGAAATGAATAATCCCATCCGATGTAAGATAATTTGACACATAAGCTTTACTATCATCATTTACAATCAATTCCAATCCTAAACTATCGGATGTTATATCTAATTGATTGCCTCTCATATTTTGTGTGGTAATGGTAACATTATCTAAATTACCTCCAATCATGCCAGGTATAATATAATTCTGTAATAAATGAGATGTAGTCTTTCCACCTTCTTCACTAAATAAATAATTCAACTCAATTTCATTGAAAGGTAATGACTTATCCAAAGGTAAAAGTATTGTAACATTAGATAATGATTGTAAATTACAGTAATCGTGGTTAACCAGTAACCTACTGAAAATTTTAAAATTTTCCACATCGGGTGGATTATCAATAAAATCTTGGAAAACTTGACACATTGATGAAGTACTATCTAAAAATCCATTAATACCATGAACTATAGTATTAGAAGAAGCTGCAAATAAATCTGGCTCTGTAACTTGTAAATTTTCACACATGAAAATACCGTCTCTGTTATCAACCAGTAATGGAACCGGTAAATCTTGTATGAAAGGTGATTTACCTTCTAGTAATGTATTGTAAATTCCAACACCGTAAACATCCTCGGATTGAAGAGGTTGATTTAAAAAATATCTCTCAAATTCATCCTTATTCAAATGAACAAACTGGTCAGTATCATTGAAGGCAGAATTTAGTGGGGCAAAGAATGTAGAATTCTCTAAACTTGATACAAAATCAATTAACCCACTTCTCTGTAAACTAACAAGTAACTTGCTAAATTGAGAATTGGATGATAGTACATCTATTATTGTAATGGTGGGAGGTTGATCATCATCATCATCCCCATGGGCCTTGTCTGTATGTGGTACTAAAACTTTGCTCTTATCTTCGTAGATATCAGTCAATGACGATGTACCTTCAACTGGTAAACCACTTGAAATCCTTACAAAGGATAGTAAAGATACAAGATACAATACCCTCAGTATTCTATTATACATATTAAAAATTGCAGTCGTAATTGATCGAACTAACTGACTAAAACAAACAACAACAATTTACTTACTTCTCTTGTATTACTTGAAAAGGGATAAAATTTACTTTAAAAGATAAGGGAAAAGATAAAGAAAATCACAAAAAAAATTAAGACAAACAAAAAAGGCGTCACCAAAGAAAAAAATGATAACATCTCTACACGCGGTCTATTTCCAAAATTTCAATTTTTTTTTCGTCTTTTTTTTGTTGCAAATTTTAAAGAAAATTTAACTTTTTATTGGGTAATTATTGTTTCTTTTTGTATTACTGATAGAGTTTGAATAAGTGAGAAATAAATATATTAAAATGTCCGAAGAACAAGAACAAGTGCAAATGCAAGAACAACAGCTTGAGAGTCAAAACGAAGATGTTGAAATTGCTGCATTGAAAGCCAAGATGGAAGAAATGGAACAAGAAGCAGCTAAATTAAGAGATATACAGCAACAAATTTCCACTGGTAACGATGGATCCAATGAGGATCAACAACAACAATCACATGGACCATCACATCACTTGGATATAGCTGAAAGAGAAGACATTGATTCTAGATCAATCTTTGTCCATGGAGTTGATTACTCTGCTACACCTGAAGAATTACAACAACACTTTGCCGCATCCGGTTCCACCATAAATAGAATCACCATAGTCACAGATAAAGTTACCGGAAATCCAAAAGGTTTTGCCTATATTGAATTTCAAGAAGCAGATTCAATTCCTTCCATAATTGAAAAATTCAATGACTCTGTCTTTAAAAATAGAAACTTGAAAGTTACAGCAAAGAGAACCAACTTACCAGGTTTTGGTAAAAGAGGTGGTAGAGGTGGTAGAGGTGGTAGAGGTGGTGCCGTTAGAGGTAGAGGTAGAGGAAGAGGTGCTTTCAGAGGTGGTCGTGCTAGAGGAAGAGGTGGTTTCAGACCTTATTAGATGTCCTTGTGGTTTATCTTTTGTACTACTAATTTATTTCTGTTTTTTGTATACTAAAATTTATTTTTTTTTTCTTTCTTAAATGATATTCCAGTAGTGATAAGTGTTTACAAAAATTAAGTGGAAAAGAGTAATAATAACAGCTTTAAATTTAAATATTTACAACTTGGCTTTGTTGATAGTGTTTAGTAATTTAGCAGTTTCTCTTTGTGCAGCCAACCAGGCACCGTGTGCACACCCATTACCTTGTACAATTAAAGCTTCACCAGCAAATCTAACTCTTCCCTTCCCATCAAATATATCCTTAGCTTCAATTAAAGCTTCTATACATTCATCTAATTCATCTCCAACTGAACAACCAGTGTATGAACCTCTTGCAAATGGATCGTTCGACCAATTTGACTTGTGGATACTTTTAGGTTTTGGAATTGAAGATAGAGATGATATCTTGGCTATATTTTTCTCAAATATTGGCCAGATCTTATCGCCATCATTTGACTCCACATAATTAGTTAAAGGACTTGAAGTTAGAGCCAATAGTAATGGTTTACCGGTTGCTCTGTATAAATTCATGAATAAAATTGGATACTTCCAAGAATCTTTGGTTGGATATGATGAAGAGGAAGAGCAATCTAAGACTTTGTTGGTTATATTGTTATCCTCGTCAGGGACACAGAAGAATCTATCGACATCTTTAGGCCAGAAAACATCGTCAAATTCAAAGAATACTTTACCTAATTCCGAGTATGTGATTTTGGAAAGCTTATTGGTCAAATCAATTGGTAATTTAGGTTCCCACTGAATGTAACCCCTTTGGGTCTTATCATTTAGTTGTAAGATACTTAATGGAGTTGTACATATCAAATATTCTGTCTCATATTTCACGATTTGACCCTTTGATTCATCCTTGACATGAACTGTGATCAACTTTGTTGATTCATTGAACTCAATCTTGTAAACAACTTGTTGTAACTTAATCTTAGACTCTGTAATCAAATCTTGAAATTTGGTGAAACCATGTAACTTGTACAATTCTTCCACTTCATTATCATACACTGTGGAGTAACCATTGTAAACTAAAGCATCTCTACCAAGGTGTGTATCACCTGCAATTAGTCTCGAACTCAAGTCTTCCCAACTTGAACCAATCCATAATTCATAGTATCTCAACAACTGAGGACAATATTTGATCTGTTCAACAGTCAACACTTTTCTTTTCTCGATTAAATAGTTAACAGCAGCCTCTTTAACGCTTATATCATCGGTCGATTTCACATCATCATCACCACAAACATGTTCTAAATATGACTTCATCTCTTCAACAACAGGTTTCAATTTCAAATCGGCAGTATCAATCAAACCTAATTCTCTGTTATAATACTCAAATTTACCATCGTCAAAATAAAAGTCAACGTTGTTCTTCTCAACAGATTTGGTAAGTAACGGATTCACTAAACTATCATGGAACCAAGATGCACCTAAATCAAGTCTTAACCCAGTCTCTGTTGTAATGGTATGAAGTCTACCACCTAATCTATCTCTTGCCTCAAGCACAATGTTCTCAACACCATTTGAAGTCAAATCAATAGATGATTTAATACCTGCTATACCAGCACCAATAATAATAACTTTATGCTTAGTTGTAGTCATAGCAATATTCTTTGTTCCTTATAAACAGGTATTTACCAAATTCCTTCTCCAACATAAAACCAACATATAATCAAATACACACTCACCAACTTTTATTAATCAAGCTGCTTTGTACCATCGATATCTCTTGCAAAAGTTCATTTTAACAAACGTTTTCTCCATTTCCCGCTAAAAAAGAAAGCGACAAAACGCATCGCGGAAAGAATAAATACACAGCCTTGAATCGTTACAGAACGTGTCGTTACAGAAGTATCGTTATGTTTGTAGAAGTATAGAAGTATCGTTATATGTTTGTAGAAGTATAGAAGTATCGTTATGTTTGTAGAAGTATCGTTATATGTTTGTAGAAGTATAGAAGTATCGTTATGTTTATAGAAGTATCGTTATGTTTGTAGAAGTATAGAAGTATAGAGGTATAGAGTTTAGCCAAATCCAGACCATTCTATAGAGTAGCATACCGTCTCACTAGTAGCATTTATCACATCATCCATAGTATCTAACTCTTTATCAATGTTTTTCTCTCCACTGATTAACCACAGTTTTTTCACACCTGTTGCCAATCTTCCTCCGTTTGCAATCGTTTCTAGACCAATATCTTCGTTGTAGTAGTCTCTCGTGTTGACAATTAATTGGGAATGATATCTCAAAGGGTCTCCAGGGTATGATATGAATTTCCCACCGTACCTCAATCCTGGTAGTAGGAAATGGTTATGTTTATTTTTCAAATATTTGAAAATGCTAAAATCTCTATAAAGCTCCTTATAGTATGTGTTGCTTTTTGAAGAATGCACGATTCTCTCTAAAATTTCTAGCTGTTCTTGTTCAGTTGTGTTGGTCTTATGGTCAACATTCGAAATAGAATAGGATGGAGTATCTGAAGTTTGTATGAAAAGTTCCTGTTTATCATCCAAGATATTTTGATTGTCGTCATCATTCTTTGGTTCAATTCCCATAGATTTTAATTTCTCTTGAAGTTTGGCTTTCCTTTCTTTGAGTTGCAATGTTAAATCATTTTGGAAACTTTCTTCAAGTGCTGTCTTTCGTTCAGTTGCAACTTGATCTCGGTCATTAAACTTATAACCAGTCTCTAAGTAAAGTCTTTCTTTCAAGATATCTTGTTTTATTTGTTGTTCTGAGTTACCGTAGTTTATGAGCTCTATGGCGCTTTTAGATACTAGATATAAAACTTCGTAAATTGATAACTGTAAGGGCAAACCAAGTAATGTCATCTGTTGTGGGGCAATTGGTAATGTACCTGATAAGACACCGGTTATACCATACGTTTCTCTCAAGTATTTGATATCATCGAGATTGAAAAGAAGAGCCTTATTGGCAATGACAGGCACTGGTATACGATGACCAGTTGCTGAAGTTACATCGTCTATCTCTAATTCTTTCATGTCAACTGATGAAACAGGTGTTGGTAAGAGTTGAAGCTCCATAAGTTGTTCTTGCCACTCCATACTATGGTAAATGTGTTTATGAATGAAGGAAAAAAAAATGAAATGATGTTTGACATTTACGATTTGCTTTATGTTTTTTTTTGTTTTTTTTGTTTTTTTTGTTTTTTTTTTTTTTTTTGTAAAGCCGCAAATATATATTTTTAGTATTATTACATTTTACTTTATTTTGATTTA
>JAJLSX010000108.1:0-18571 GCA_030567815.1 Ogataea piceae | reverse complement strand
AGTAGTCGTGTAAGTAACTGAACCAGATGTGGTTGTGATAACTATGCTGCTAGTAGAGGTATATGTATTTGGCCAGTAAGATGTGGTAGTGCTACTTGGGGCAGTATATTTAGAAGAAGGAATTTCAACAACCTCAACTTCGACTGGGATAGTAAGACCATCTGAAACAGTAAACGAAGAAGTTGTGTAGGTGCTTGTGCAGGTATTAGACCATGGGGTAGTAGTGGTTAAGGTAGGTTCAGGAACAATTACTTCTGGCACAGTAGTCGTGTAAGTAACTGAACCAGATGTGGTTGTGATAACTATGCTGCTAGTAGAGGTATATGTATTTGGCCAGTAAGATGTGGTAGTGCTACTTGGGGCAGTATATTTAGAAGAAGGAATTTCAACAACTTCAACTTCAACTGGGATAGTTAGACCATCAGAAACAGTGAAGGATGAGGTTGTGTATGTACTAGTGTAGGTATTAGACCATGGGGTGGTGATAGTAGTTGTATCCTCTGGCACAATTTTTTCAACAATCGAGCTAGTGGTTGTGATAGAGCCGGTTGTAATTGTCGTAACAATAGTGGTTGTACTAGTTGATGGTATTGTCCAATATGATGTAGTAGTTGAGAGAGGAGGGGTGTATTTAGAGGATGGCACTTCAACAACATCCACCTCAACTGGGATAGTTAGACCGTCAGAGACAGTAAATGAAGAAGTGGTGTATGTACTAGTGTATGTTTCAGACCAAGGTGTGGTGATGGTAGTTGTATCCTCTGGCACAATCTTTTCTACAATAGAGCTGGTGGTAGTGATAGAGCCACTAGTGATGGTTGTAACAATAGTGGTTGTACTGGTTGAAGGAATAGTCCAATATGAAGTAGTAGTTGAGAGAGGAGGGGTGTATTTAGAGGATGGCACTTCAACAACATCCACCTCAACTGGGATAGTTAGACCGTCAGAAACAGTGAAGGATGAGGTTGTGTATGTACTAGTGTATGTTTCAGACCAAGGTGTGGTGATAGTGGTTGTAGCCTCTGGCACAATCTTTTCAACAATAGAGCTGGTGGTAGTGATAGAGCCACTAGTGATGGTTGTAACAATAGTGGTTGTACTGGTTGAAGGAATAGTCCAATATGAAGTAGTAGTTGAGAGAGGAGGGGTGTATATAGATGATGGCACTTCAACAACATCCACCTCAACTGGGATAGTTAGACCATCCGAAACAGTAAATGAAGAAGTGGTGTAGGTACTGGTGTATGTTTCAGACCATGGGGTGGTGATAGTGGTTGTAGCCTCTGGCACAATTTTTTCAACAATAGAGCTGGTGGTAGTGATAGAGCCACTAGTGATGGTTGTAACAATAGTGGTTGTACTAGTTAAAGGAATAGTCCAATATGAAGTAGTAGTTGATAATGGTGCAGTGTATTTAGATGATGGCACTTCAACAACATCAACCTCAACTGGGATAGTTAGACCATCCGAAACAGTAAATGAAGAAGTGGTGTAGGTACTGGTGTATGTTTCAGACCATGGGGTGGTGATAGTGGTGGTAGCCTCTGGCACAATTTTTTCTACAATAGAGCTGGTGGTAGTGATAGAGCCACTAGTGATGGTTGTAACAATAGTGGTTGTACTGGTTGATGGTATTGTCCAATATGAAGTAGTAGTTGATAATGGAGATGTATATTTAGATGATGGCACTTCAACAACATCAACCTCAACTGGGATAGTTAGACCGTCAGAAACAGTGAAGGATGAGGTTGTGTATGTACTAGTGTATGTTTCAGACCAAGGTGTGGTGATAGTGGTTGTAGCCTCTGGCACAATCTTTTCAACAATAGAGCTGGTGGTAGTGATAGAGCCACTAGTGATGGTTGTAACAATAGTGGTTGTACTGGTTGATGGTATTGTCCAATATGAAGTTGTTGTTGATAATGGAGATGTATATTTAGATGATGGCACTTCAACAACATCCACCTCAACTGGCAATGTAATACCGCCAGATGTAGTTTCCGAAGCAGTTGTGTAAGTACTAGTGAATGTGCCTGTCCAAGGAATAGTCGTGGTAATTGTTTCATATGGTACTTTAACTACAACCTCAGAACTAACATATGTTGTTGAGTGTGATGTGATTGTTGTTGCACTTGTAAATGTAGTTGTAAAACTACTATTCCATGGTATAGTGGTAGTAGCAATATTTAGTGAGCTGGAACTAGAACTAGAACTAGAGCTTGGAGTTTCAATAACAACAACTTCAACAGGAACTATAACTGAGCCTGATGTTGATTCAGATGCTGTTGTGTAGGTGCTGGTAAAGGTACCAGTCCATGGAATTGTTGTAGTGATGGTTTGCTCTGGAGTGTTAACAACAACTTCTGAGCTGGTGATAGTTGATGATCCAGATGTAAAGGTTGTAACAGATGTAGTTGTGGAAGTGTATGGTTTACTCCAAGGAACAGTGGTTGTACTCAAACCTGGGATACTAGAACTAGAACTAGAACTAGAACTAGAACTAGAACTAGAACTAGAACTAGAACTAGAACTAGAACTAGAACTAGAACTAGAACTAGAACTAGAACTAGAACTAGAACTAGAACTAGAGCTAGAACTAGAACTAGAGCTAGAACTAGAACTAGAAGTAGAGGTTGGAGTTTCAATAACAACAACTTCAACTGGAACTGTAACTGAGCCTGAGGTTGATTCAGATGTTGTTGTGTATGTGCTTGTAAAGGTGCCAGTCCATGGAATAGTTGTAGTGATAGTTTGCTCTGGAGTGTTGACAACAACCTCTGAGCTGGTAATAGTTGATGATCCAGATGTGAAGGTTGTAACAGATGTAGTGGTGGAAGTGTATGATTTACTCCAAGGAATAGTAGTTGTTGAGAGAGGAATATATGTTGGTGTTTCAATCACAATCACTTCCTCAGGAAGTGTATATGTTCCTGATGTAGTTATTGTGGATGATGTATATGTGCTTGTAAAAGATCCAGTCCAAGGCTTAGTTGTAGTAGTAGTATATGGAAACACAGATGTAGTTGTGCATGAATCTTCACTGCTTGCTTGAATTTGAAACACGTAGTCTGTAAAATCAGAGATACTTATTCCAGAAGGAGTACTTATTATAAAATCCAGAAGTGAATAACCCCTAATATTAACATAAACAATTCTAATAGGGTAGTAAGACCCTTTCTCCATGTAAACATATCCATTTCCTGAATGAGGTCCTGGGTCTTCTCCAGCAATTTCCCAGGTAACAAATAATATTGCACTGTCGTGAGAGTCACCTTCAATAGTTGAAGGGTTACAACAACTAAATGCACCATCAGCCAACCAAACCATTGTTCCATCGTCTGCGTGATTAAGGGTGAACGTATATATACCAGTTTCGGTTGCTTGGTTCAATCTCAAAGTTTGTTAGTAAGAATCAATTAAAAATGTTCAAAAGAAAAGAAAAAAAAACTGGAAGGGAGAAACCTACCCAAGAAATATCCTTCAAGGGACATGGTGTAGTTTGTTATAGTGATCATCGCCTGATTGTATAACTCTGAGGTTATGGTATAATATGTAGATCCAGTAAAACCAATTCCATCAGAATTACCAGAGAAATCAATATAAGGATTAGTGATTCCAGTTGCTGATGTTATCACTCCACCAGTTGTATATTCATTACCATAATATTCAGAGCTTGAATGCAAGACTGAATTATCCAAGCTATAGTGATAAACCTTTGCAATAAAACCAGGGGTTATAGAATAATCTTCACCGAAGTAGCAACCAGTTGAACTATATCTTGTACCCCCGACAAAATCTGCCTCTGTTGTAAGTAAAAGTGCAGCAAGTAAAAGAAAGTATGTTACGATCATCTTTGGATAGTTTTATTCTAATTGATGGTCTTTAAATAATTTTCTTGAAATCACTGTAAAAGAAGTTTTAATAATGAATCATTTCAATGGAATCAGCTTACATTTTATAGGAAAGAACTCAAAGTATCAAGCTTCACAAACTGAACTCTGAGGTGGTATATATTGGCAGAGATAGTTAGTGTGTTTTTTTTCTCTATTGGGATCTACTTTGATAATGTTGAGATACTGAAGGTAAAATAAGAGTACAGAAAAGTAAAATCAATGATTTGAGGCGATTATATTATTTGCAGATTTAATACTTATAACTCACAACCGTCAATAGGAATCAAACACAAATCAGGCCTTCAAGCTTTGCGGGATTTTCTTTCTTAAAGTCTATTAAGCCAACTATTCTGTACTCTAAAGACTACTACAACAATTAATAAATACGTATCATAGAGTGTTTTACTTGCAATAGCCGTGGATTTATTCACTTTTTATTGTTCATTTGGGAATATGGATTTCATTTCAAAGCTCCGTAATGTGGTATCTTGAGAGTTTTTTTTTTAAAAAAAGCCTTTCTATCTTTTGCACCAATGGAATTACAGCAATGTTTAAATTGTGGTACATTATCTGAATTGTCGAGTATTCGGCACTTTATCGATTTTAATGATGACCATGCTTTTTCTTGATAAGACAGTCATTTAAATAAATAAAATGTCGCAAAATTACCACAATTTGGATATTAAATACGCAATTCTAAATTTGTGTATTATGTGTATCTTGTAAGTGATTAGTAATTGCTTCTTATGAACTCATCTAAGCACACATCTCCTCTTCCAATAAAAGAAAAACTTCTAAATAGATTAAGCATTTTCAACCATAATTATAACCTGAAAAGTATGATAACAGTAACAGCTACTTATAACAACGCTTGTGGAGAAATATTAAAAAATGGTTGTTATGGACCGTTTACTGTAGTAGAAAAAACCTCTAATATTCAATGCATAACTTGTATACAGAGCTTTATTAATTACTGAAATGAGTGGTATCACACATAAATTTCTGTAAATAGTATTTGTTCTGTTTTGAGTATCTCACTTTAAATATCAATCTGAGCAAAATTGGTATCTGTATGTGCCAGGGTTTCATTCAAGTCACAATATAATGCAAGGCTCTCTACTCTCAAAGGGATGTTTATAACCACTTGAGAATAACACTCTTATCTAATTCTTTCAATCATTAAGGAAAAGTTACCTTTAATAATTAAATGAAATTGCAAACAATATAAAATACGGATATCAAAGGCAAAATTTTCAATTACAAATTTTTGGATAGACGGCAATTAAAGGCAATTCGTCTTGTAGTCCGTAAACTTTTTGGGAATAAGCAGAAAAAACAAAGTAAACAAGCTTAGATATGTATTTGTAAATGAAGTGGAGTTTTGATAATGGATATCCGAGATAAGGGTTGATGATTAAAGGTAGATTATAAGACGATTGGGTGCTATCTCTCACAGATATATACTTTACATTCTATATCATTATCTCTTCAATATTCTCTCATTTCGTAATATGTAATAAATATGTTGTATCATATATATTTATCATTTTAAACAACTTGATGGGAATCCATCTAATGGAACCATATGTGGCAATGTCACCCCATTAACTTTATAAATAGAGAAACTTTTGCTCTCCCTTCCATTATAGCAGATGAATTCTAAAATCAATAATCTCAGCTTTATCCTGAGATAATCAAGAATAGTTATATATCTAGATACTTGATACTTTCTCTTTAATCGTAGCTTTATATTAGTACAAGAAAGGGATCAAAAGTTTCTCTTTCATCAGTCAATAAAAACACTTTTTGAAGTTATTAATACTGATTGGTACCTTTCTAACGATATAATAAAACAATAGATTTAAAAGGAGAGGGTAAAGCAGTGTCCAGGAAGACAAAATCGTCAACAGAGATTATAGATTGTTTAGAAGTGGCAAAGAAATAGTGTATCTATAACTCCATCATTCAAGAACATAATAAAATACGACATATTATACGCATTGATCGGAAATAAACAATTGGAGCAGTATCTAATTTTCAATACAAATTTATAGAATCACACTATGGGTTGAAAATCAAATTAGGAATCAAATTTGTAAAGTAATTGTTGTTGCATACTAGTGAATCCTCAAGAATATTCTCAAGCTGCCAGCAATTTAATCTATTAAAGAGAGCATCTATATCATTATAATGGATCTCGAAGAAAAATTGAATTTATGAACTCCCACTGAATTAGACAATTTTAGTAACTACATTAGATTTCATAGTAAAGATATGATTAAAGTTGGTGAATTGTTACAATTTCATGAACATCTAACTTATACCAAAGTTGTAGATGCAATAACATCTATAGAGACTGTTTTGGAAATTTTATTTCCAGATTATTGGTTGAATTTATTAAATGGAAAATATCCAATGAAAAATCAGAATTTTCAGATCAGTATAAAAGTCTATAAAGCATATAAATTCTCATTCAATCATTTACCAATTGATAGACAGTTACACTACAAGCTGCAGCCTTTCAATCAGTATAAATATATATTATCTACATGAAAAGTAATTGTTATATTACAATGAAGATATATATCAAGCTATAAAGTCAGTTAGAATTAAATATGATCGTTAGTTAACTCAGAGTTCTTTTATATTTTCGGTTTTTCGGTTTTTCGGCCTCAAAAAATTTCATTTTTCAAAATCTGGCAATTCGGAGTTAAATTTCTCTGATGATTTTATTTCAACTTTTAACTTTTTTCCACTGAACGGTTTGAACCATAATTAATATATTAATTAATTGAAAATTTTTCATTCCGGCATGAAAATATATCATTAGACTTTTAGTTCCTTTCTGTAAGATAACTAGCAATTTTACGAAGATAGGTTTAGTCGTTTCACGTCAAAGATCGAGGGAAGAGAATAAGTTATATTCCGCAAATATCGATATTTAATTCATTGTACACCTTTTACCAAAAAAATAATTTCATACTAAAAGAAGTGGATCGTTGAAATTTTGGTTATTTGAACTTAAATCGGAACATTTAAACACTTTAAATATAAAAATTTTCATAAATTTGAAATCTTATTTTACATGTAATCTCATATTATTCAAAAAATACAAACCATTTATAAAATATATCATGATAATCTAATAATTTCCTCGACGTAGGTTTGCTTAAATGAGTACTATAATCAGATTCTAAGTTATTGACTTACAATACATATATATAGAAACATTGTAGTTGTAATAATCACTAACAAAAAATAATCAAAAACAATTTTAATATGTACACTACTTTTTGAATTTATATACTACAATATCTTTGTCATATGAAAACCAATTTTTGCTTTAAAACAGAGGAAAGCCATTTTAATAAATTTGATGCTCTATTTTAATTATTTTAAGCTAACTTGGATTCCATTATATATGTTTATTTAAGTATATCTCAAATCAAGTAATTTATATTATTTTAATTTCAGTAAATATTATATTTTAAACACAAAGAATTCAAATATTATATCTAAATTTCCCTTAATTTGTAAATCAATGTACAAAAAGTTATCTCTTCAGATATATTATTGGTATGTTGAACAATTTAATATTCTTAATTGATAAATGATAAAGGGTTAAGGTATGCTACTATAGTATTATAATATAAGACGATAAGTAATATATATATATATTACATAATGTATTAGCTAATACAAAAATAGAAGCAAATAATGACACAGCCTCATAAAACTATATATACACAGCCGTAGAAAGAAATAAATAGCAAACAAAAAAAAGAACGCCAAAGCCCAAAAGGATCGAATTAAATCAATCACAACAAGTTCAATTTGTACAGTATTTTTATCATGTGTATCATTAGTAATTGTATAGAAATGTATATTTATGCCGCAGTTGAATTTGATCAATCACATTCCTCAAAATCCATGCATCACCTGACCTATTTTATTGATATTTCTCTAGTTATCATATCATGATGTCATTTTCGTCATTTTCATCATGGTGATGTATTTATATATGGCAATTGAAGTATTGCTCAAGGCTAAGCAAGTATAATCTAGAAAAAGAGGTATAATCTATTTCATTTTAAGTAAATTTACAGATTATTTTTAAAGTAGCAACTATGATCTATGAAATTTCACGTGTTTACCCCGTATTCTAAATTAATTTTGATTGCTTTCTAGAATATAGCAATTTTATAATTATTTGTATAAATAGGTGTAAATATCTCTTAGTTATGTAGATTGTTTTATATCAAAATTATTTTAAATTATACAATATACAAATATTATACAAATATTACAAAACTACTAAATACAAAATGTCTGACGGTATGTTTCCTACAATTGTCTGATCTCTTTTAAACCTTTTACTAACTATTCTTTTTATAGCTGGAAGAAAAAATTTATCCGATAAGGTCTCTGAAGCTGTTGTTCCTGACTCTGAAAAGAGTACCTTTACAAAAGCCAAAGAAGGTTTAACTGGTACTGCTGATAATGCTGCTGGTTCTGCTCAACCTGACTCTGACAAGGGTTTTGTTCAAAAAGTCTCTGATGCCATTACCGGTAACAAATAAATATTATGATGTATGTCTCTTATAACTAAATAAAAATATTTTTTTTTTTATCTATTACAATTCTTTAAAGTAATCTTCTGGAGTTTGAAATTCAAGTTTCAATGACTGTGCAAATTTTAAATCAGAATCACTAAAATCAGTCTTTCTACCTGCTGCATCACCAACATAGAAACTATCTTCCATATTAATATTTTCAAGTTTGAAATCGTTTAAAAATTGATCAAACATTCCCCTTTCAGGCTTTCTAAACAATTGGTGTAACTTTTCGTGGGATCCATTCTTATCATTTTTAGATTTTTTAGTACTGCCATAGATACATATTGGTAATGATTCTTCACCGTCTTGTAAGTTAATCAATACATCGTCTAATTTTGTAATCAGATTGGATAAACTTTTAGAACCGGATAAATTGGTAACACCACCTTGATTGGTGAATATTATTACAGTGAAATTATCTTTAATTAACTCGTGGATCGTTTGCTTAATACAGGAATACTTAAATTTCCAATCTTTTGGTCCTCTTGAAAATTTTTGTCCAGATTTAGTAGTTATCAATGTATCGTCTAAATCAAAACCTGCAAATTTAATGGGCGTAGTATCAATCTTAGGGATATACGACACACCATGTGATCCCAATAACTTGAATTTATTTTTAATTATATCTGATTCGTACCACGATTGATTATAAGTATATGAAACGCCATCGATTGATAAATTACCAATTTTTTCCCCAGTTGACTTATCTAAAAGTTCAGCAGTTTTCAAAGTTTTCACTGGCTTGATAACTTTGGAAGATGTCTTTTTGACAGTCTTGGATAAGAACATGTCACGTATATCCTTTGATGGTGCCATTGTTTGTCCCGATACTGGCAAAAAGAGTAAAAGAGTGCTTGACAGAGAACTCTGACTTTGTAAACCGCGTCTCTCTTTTATACAGTACGGCACAATCCCATAATTTTACGTACACTACAAGTCGACTTGAATAAATTTTCGTTTTATATTTTTCATTATAATTGGTATATATATACAAGGAGATTCAACTCAATTTAATTAACTCTACAAAGTAATTCAGCATCAAGTTGTTTTTTAATAGCATCGTGTATATTTAAAATACTTCCATCTTTTTTACTTCTAACAAATGCAACTTCACCAGGTTGTAAAGGCTTAATAAATCTAAATCTTTGACCAGATGCAAAATTTTTCAATTCATCAACTGTACAGTAAACTCTTCTATTTGGTTTTGAAATAAGTTGAAACTTATTCAAAACTGATTTATTTTCTTTATATTTTAAACCTAACCAAAGTCTTCTTGATGAGATATTATCATATGTAACTTCAACAGGTGTTATATCAGGTCCAACAATTGATCCTCTTTGCACAGAACTAACAAATCCTTCTTTATAAAGTCCTAATGCTATTTGTAAGTGAAGTTTGGTATATGGAACTTTGGCAAGTGGTAATTTGGCCATGGTACAGTTTTGTAAATGTGAGCACACATTAGCTAAGTTAACTAAAGACATCTTGTTATTCGGTAGTTACCTATACTTTCCCACTTTATATCTAATACTTATTTCCCCATAGTCTTAAAATAAATCGTTGTTTATTTTTTAAAGCTTTTCCAAACAAATTCCATTGAAAATTTTGGAAATTTCTCGAATTAAAAAAAAAAAAAAAAAAATTAAAAAAAAAAACCAAAAAAAAAAAAAAAAATTCCACAAAAAACTTAACGGTGTAAGGATTGTTTAAAATGTCATAAATTTCGTGCTGTTTGGAGCATTTTCGATGTTTTTATAAAGAAATGTCTTTTATGACTGTGATTAGTGTTGGTTTATAAGGGGTTGTATAGACAGATAGAGACAAACTATATAGAATGTTGTCAAGATTATTGAATAGAGGTATCTCTACTAGAATACCTAGACCATCACTTATCAATACACAATTAATACAAAGAGGACAAGTTAGAAGTTATGCATTCAACAATAGAAGAGACGAAGGTCCTAAAGTTCGTCATTTTTTGTTGGTTGGTTTAATAGGTACTATTATCTTTGGTTTAGTCGTTGCCAAGATTGATTCACAAGATTCAGCCAAGTCAATGTTAAAACGTAAAAATTCATTCAGTGAAGAAGAATGGTCTAAGCAGTTGGAATTGATTAAACGTAAGAAGTTACTATTTGATGGTTCAAAAGGTGAATCATTCTACCTTGTCCCATTTGGATCATTTAAGAATGCTGATTCAAAGATTGATACATTAAAGTCAAAGATTGGTGGTGAAGTTGCAGTTATTGATTTAAACTCACTTATAAAAGAACAATTGGACGATTCATTAAATTCTAAATTTGGTTCATTATTAACACAGACACTTGATCAAATCGACAATGAGTCAAATGGTTGTACTTATAAATTCACTTATAAATTATCACCAGGTATTTTCACCAAGTTAATCAGTGACAAAGTGACAAGTTTACAACAGACAGATTCAAACTTGAAAAAATTTATACTTTTAAACTACCCAAATACAATCAACGAAGCTGTTAAATTCGAGCAAGATGTCGCCATTTGTGAAAAATTGGTCTTGTTAGGCCAAGAGGATACTTCAAATGATATTGTTGATTATTTTAAAACTGTCAATAAGGCAATCGATGTTAAAGATTTGTAAAGATATATATACTTTTATATAAAAAATTCAAAAGAAACTTGTACATATATACACTGATTATTGGCGCATCAATCAGCTTGTAACTATGATTTACCAAATCCACTAAATCCCATAACATTCATTAAATCGGTATCATGACTCTCCAAATTCTTCTCCACTAATTTCTGTCGTTTCAACTGTTTCTTCTCCAACTTTTTTCTTTTCAAATCCTGTTCAAACTGTTTCCTTAGTTCTATCCGTTCTTTGAAATTAACAGTAGTACCACTACCACTAGTGCTATCTAATTTCTTCAATTTGAGTACATTTAACCTTTCTTTAACTTCATCCAACGTGAAGAATTTTTTTTTAGACTCTTCAGAATCGTAAAACCCAATGGTACTTAAATGTTCAGGTGAATTCAAATGCTCTATAAATTTCAAATTATCTTTAAAACTACGACGACAAACATCACAGTAGAACCCAGTTCTAGTTGAATTTGTAAGAGTTACCCTTTTCAATTGATCAATCTTTGACAATTGCTTCTGTCTATCCTTATGTAAATCATAGTTATTTAAATGTTTCGCTGTTGTATCTACAGACTTGTTCTTCTTATCAAAGTACTTTTGTTTAGCAATCTCTTCATACTCTTTCTCATCCCAAGTCTTTCTACCAAAGTTATTACCAGACATATTGCTACTTCAAACCAAATCAAATTGAAATAAACAGCACTAAAGATGATAACAGGACAAAAAGTGCATTTTTTAATAAAGAAATACGATTTTAAAGATTATGTAATATACAAAGAAAAACACTCACGTGATGTAAATCACTCGTTACATTTATTATTTACTACATTGACTTGAATACATTTATTATTTACTACATTGACTTGAATACATTTATTATTTACTACATTGACTTGAATACATTTATTATTTACTACATTGACTTGAATACATTTATTATTTACTACATTGACTTGAATACATTGACTTGACTACTGTAATTGATTAAAAATTGAGATAGTAAATTAGTATAATATACGTAGATTGTTTAAATAATTTAATTTTCTTCAACAATGTTACCTCTTTCAGAGACGTAGATACCATCTAAGAACTTTCTGATATCCTTGTTTCTAACTCTAACAATTTGTTGAACATCAGCAGCAGTTTGAGAAACATTTTCTAAAGAGTTACCGAATAATAATAATTCATCCTTTTGAGTAGTTGAGATTTCAACGGTAACACCTTCTAAGATCTTAACGTTTCTAACTCTCTTTTCACCTAAGAAATTTCTAATTTCAACGAATTTTTGACCATCCTTTTCAATAATGTTAACATTAATTGGGAAATGCGCATAGACAAATCTCATCTTGTACTTGAAACCAATAGTAACACCCTTGATTAAGTTAGCAATTAAAGACTTGACGGTTCTTAAAGAAGCAACGTGCTTTCTGTCACCATTGTGGACAGTAATCTTAATTTGCTTGTTTGAAACCTTGGTGAAGGTAACATCAATGTGCTTTAAGTCCTTGGTTAATTCACCTCTTGGACCAACAACCTTAATGTTTCTGGCCTTGATTTGAACGGTAACACCTTCTGGGATATCTAAAGTTTCAGTGGATTGAATGTACTTCATTTTTGACTATATGTTTACTTAGGTGAACTTCAAAAGATTTCCCCCTTTTGTTTTGGTAAGTCTCTTTTGTTAATGTTAAAAAAAATGGTTTTAATAGATTTCACCTACACGCAACAACGCACGCACAGCGAAATTTTTCCAAATTTTTCAAAATTTTTTTTTTCTTTGAAAAATTTACGTTTATTGTCCGTGTAAGGATGTAAGAGAGAATTTTCTAAAAGTTTAATTTTTATTTTTTATTACAAGAAGTTATAAATATACACCTCACACCTCTATTAATGCAATAAAGCAGTCACAATTATATAATCAATTATATAATCACTAGTTATTTACAAAAAAGGATATATCTTATCTATTAAAAAACTCTTAATTCCGATCTAATCTTATCTTTGCTAATCGGTTTTTTTTAATTCTGAATCATTTTCTTCTTCATCAGTTGTATGATCATGAATTGTTGGAGTATTACTAAATCTTAAACTTTTCCTTTTTTTACTAGATTTGACAGTTTCACTTGTTAAATTTTCAATTCCAGTTGCAGATATATTTGAAACGTCTGATTGTGCTGTTATAGTTATTGGATTTATAGCTGTTGTGGCGGTTGTTGTAGTGGTGGAAGTAGGTAATGTTGATTCTGTCTCTTCAACAGTGGTGATTTCATTGTTTGGAGACACTAGTTCAGCCACTCTAACCCATCTTCTTCTTCTTGTATATTTACTAAATGAATCTTCAGTAGATGGATGTTTCCAAGTGTTATCGTAATATATAAAACCTTCTTCATTTTTAGGATTTGCAGTTGATTTTGATTTTGATGATGGTAATTGTAATGAACCATCATTTGTTAAATCTAATCTCCACGTCTTATCAACCCATCTCCAATACATATTCATCTCATTTGAATTTGGTGAATCTTCTTGTAAAATTGATGGTAGTTTGAATTCTTCAGGTGATTCAGATTCATTTAAAAATTCATCTGTCCATGGTGTTCTTTCATAACTTAATAAATTACCTGTCCATCCAACACCGATCCAACGACGTTGATTCTCATATAGTACATATGTAAATCTAACTGGTGCTCCTCCATTACCACTTCCTTTCAAATTTTTTGATGTAACTTCATACAATTTCTTGTTTGTTTTATTCATTGCAATTTTAAACAATGAATTCTTATTTGAATGTTGAAATTCAAAATCTAAACCAGTGATATAAAAACACAACAGTCTAAAAGTTTTAGATCTCCACAGTAATTTTCTTGTCACAATTGACCATTTGGAATGGTATGTCAATAAGAATATAACAATCATAAGTATTAATTTTCTTGGTGATAGTATGAAATAACTTATCAATATATAAGCAGGCGAGACAAATATAGTGGTAAATAACAATCTCTTTAAATCGTAAGAAGTTAAATTTAGTGAAATTATTGGTGATAGGAATATTTCCGATCTTGTACTTATTGTAGTTAAGCAACGAATTATATCGTCTAAAGTTGGATTCATGTCTTGTTCATTTTCAATGTACTTGTGAACAACAGCATATAATGATATTAAACCAACTATTATCAAATGCCCAAAAAATATAACCAACTGCTCAAAATAAAGAATAAATAAAACGACTAAACTAACAATAAACACCGATAGATACGAATTTTGATCGTCTGTCCATGTTAATATACCTAGCAACTTGTTAATTAAGATTAGATATGGATATGATTTAATTAGACTTTTACTAACAGTTGGCGGAGTTGACGATAGTAAAGGCGAAGATTGTGGTTTCTTAGCTTTTAAAAAATTACCACCATCACCACTCTTACTAACATCTTGCAGGATATTCTTTGAATCTTCTGTAAAATTGGCACTTAAATCTTCAGATTCGTTAACTTTAACACCACCTGGTGCTGTAATTGTTTGATTTGATGAATTGGTCTTTAATGAGTTTGAAGACGATGATTCACGTATCTCATTGACTAATGGAACAGATTCAACATCTTCCTGTATCACTTGTTTTTCTTTCTCATTCGTTATATTTGAACTCATTTCCCAATGCTACTACAACAAAGTATAATGATAACAATATACAACAACTACAACAAACAAAAATAGCAATCGAATTGTTTTAAATTAAGGAAAATCACGAGGTTTCAAAATTGTGCGCGTGTACAAAAAAAATTACATAAAAAAAAAAAAAAATTCTTAAGGGATAAAATTTGGGGGGAAGGGAGGGAGGAAGGGAGTATGAAAAAGGGGGGAGGGCATGGATAGGTTTAAACATCAAACATTTCAATATCATCATCGTCATCATCGTCATCTTCAACTTCTTCACCCATTAAACCAGTTTCACCGTATAATTCATCACCATCCAAACCTTGCTGTTCTTTTCTTTCAACATCTCTACTCTTTTTATATTCATCTTTCAATCTATACTTCAAAGCATAAGTACCTTTTCTTTCCATCAATGCTATAGTTTCAAGACATTCTTTTAGATAAGCTTCAGGCTGATTTGTCTTTTCTTTAATACCTTTCATTGTCCAGTACTCATACTTGTTAAACATACTAAATAGTAATTTCATTAATTCGTCTCTTTCCATTCTTGAAGCTCTACCTTCAGCTTTAGCAGCTTCCTTTTTAGCAGCCAATTCACGCGATAACGTTATTGTTGCACCTGTATGTATATTTGGACCTGCTCTACCTTGCATAACACCGGCAGATTCATCTTTCATATAAGTAATTGTTTTCCTTTTAACCATTTGCTTTAATCTTCTCTTTTGTTCCAATAATTTTAAAGAATTATTACTTGTTAATTTTGTTGGTATAATTTGACACTCGTGTACAATCTTACCAATGATAGATGTCTTTTTAGGTAATGTTTTAGCAAATGGTATAAATTTGTTAAATTTGTTTTTTTGTTGTTTTTTACTAGTTCTAGTTGTACCCATACCAGATTCTGGACGTTGTCTTTGGTAAGTTTTCAATCTTCTTGTCCATTTAGCAGCATGATTTGATGCATCTTTATTTAAAGATTTTAATTTTGGTTGATCTGGCATTTGTGAAACTTCTGTTCTATACATTAGTCTATGTTTAAAATGATCTAATTGAGTTTCACTAAATATAAATTCATTCTCTACAATTGGTTTAATCATTCTTAGTTCATACTCTTTATCAATTTTTTTATGTTCTTCCAACTGATCATTCAATTCTAAAAAAATCTTGGTTGGTGTATGATTCTTTTGAATCTTTATATTACCTAAAGTTTTACCATCTAAGAAATCTTCACTACCATTCTTCCAAATCTCTGTCAACTGTGGTGGTAATTTAACTAACCAAACTTGATTAGAAGCAGATTTTAAATTTAGATTTAAAGATTCTCCATTTTGTTCTAATTCATCTTCATCAATTTCTTCAATACCATTTGGAATAGGTAAATCATCTTCATCATATGCAACACCAGACTCAACCTGTGGTTGTTGTTGTTGCTGCTGTTGTTGTTCTACTGTATCAGCACCACCATCTTGTCCCTGTGGTGGAATCTCTGGCTTAATATCTATCGATTGTTCTTTCTTAACTGGTGAAATTGGTGACGACATATTTCTCCACACTATTCAACCTAGACCTTTCCTTCTAGATTCTGCTATAGACTATTATACACTACTGATATACACTACTACTACTACTTCTACTGATATGTCATTGCGTTTTTTGTTTAAAAGGAGATTTTTGTTTTTTTGTTTTTTCTTAACAAAAAAAAACCCACCATACCCATAAATGTAAATTGGCAGATTTTGTAATTAATTTTACTAAACAAAATAAAAGATTGTGATTAAATTTATGAAATTTTCTCCACTTTATCTTTAAACAGTACAAGATAAGACAATGGGGGTAAAGGGGTTAAATATGGATTTTTCAGCAATAATCTCACAGGAGATACACAAGAAGAAGAAGATTATAGAGAATTCCAAAAATGATCAAGATATAAAGTATATCAAGACGAGTAGTTTATTAGATTCTGAATTTGAATACAACACAAAAGATACTGTGAAAAAACGAAAGAGGCAGGAAGAAGTGCTGAAAGTGAAAAAACCGAAAGTGGAAGTAACAGAAGAAGTAGTGGAAGAGGAAGTAGTGGAAGAGGAAGTACTGACAGAAGAAGTAGTTAAAGAGGAATTAGTTAAAGAGGAAGTGGTGATATTGAACAAGTCATCAGAATTAAAAGGGGTTCATCCAAATAAAGAAAACTGTGATTGTGATTTTAAAATTAATAAAAATGACATTAGAGACAATTTAAGTAAACTAAACAGTCAATGTAGAAACTATATAAAACACATACTATCAAATTGGGATACTCAATTAAAAGAAAAAAGGGATGAAAATGAACTATTATTACTAATTGAGACTAAAAAATGGTTACTACCACTATTAATTCAACTTAAAAGGGATAAATTACCACAAGATTTACTAATTACACTATCCACAATACTGTACAATTTACAACAGAATGAAATAAATTTAGCAAACGAAAACTATATAAAATTGAGTATTGGGAATGTCGCATGGCCAATTGGAGTTATAAATGTTGGTATTCACAGTCGTAGTGCACATTCAAAACTTGAAGGTGTTGATAATATAAGTAATATAATGAAAGATGAAAAGACTAGAAGATGGATATTGGCTATTAAAAGACTAATTACATTTAGTGAAATTGTCAAGGTTGTGTAAATGGCTGGATCACAATTTCATCTATATACCAATTATAAAACAACTAAAACCCTAAACATAAACTGTATACTACATTCCTATAATATACGAACTGTATAATATATCAATATCACCATATATATCAAATAAACTATATAAAGTTATAAACCATAAACTAAATAAACCATATAAAGTTATAAACCATAAAGTTATAAACTATAATTATTATTATTATTTATTATTATTATATAACGATTTATAAATTACATAATTTGACAGCTTTAATTAGTAAATCCGGAAGATTACGCCTTAAAACGTTACACATAAATTATTATATGATTACATAATTAAAAAGACAAAGAAAAACACAATTTTATAAGGCGGCACGCCCGCTTAAAAAATATTTTTTCTCGTGGAAATATTTTTTTTTTACGCTGGTACGCTTGTACGTACGTCGTGCTGTAGAAATTTGTCTCTCTGCCGCTGCGCTCTGCGCTTCGCTTTTTTATAAGACGCCACTTTGCCACAAATTTTATGTTTTATAATTTTTTTTTCAAATTTTTCTCTTACGATTGGTGAAAGTTTAACTTTATTTGTGTTTCAAATTTCACTTAAACACTGTGTGTTGTGTATATATTTATAAAATAGTACAATATAAAAACAGTATTATATAAAATAAGTATTATATATAGTTTAATAGGGTATAGTAATAAACTAAATATAGTTAAATTGTAGATTAAATTTAGAATTAATTGCCAAGTTTTAAACACAAATGTATGCTATAAATTTATAAATTTATCAAAAATTGAAATTCGCCTCTTCTTTTGGTTAGTAAAATTTCTTTTTTTTATTATTTTGTTGGCAGAGGCGACTAAAAAAAGACATATTAAAATTAAAGTGGGAAATCGGTAAATTGGGCTTTTGTGGAATTGGATATAAATAACAAGACAATTCCTTTGTTTTAAATTATATTAGATTTTTATATATTATTACTATATTACTATATAATATATATATATATACACTATCCATATACATATACTATCCATATCCATATATCCATACATATAGATATATATCCTTGGTTGCTGGTCATTCCATACTCTTTTTCTTAACAAATCAAATACCCCCCCTCCC
>JAJLSX010000107.1:0-19635 GCA_030567815.1 Ogataea piceae | reverse complement strand
CAGTCAACTCAGTGGTAGTGAATGTGGTGGAGCCAGCCCATGGAATAGTGGTGGTGGACAAACCAGCAGTAGGTGTTTCAACAATAACACGAGAAGTGGTATAGATAGACGAACCAGAGGTAACAACAGTCAACTCAGTGGTAGTGAATGTGGTGGAGCCAGCCCATGGAATAGTGGTGGTGGACAAACCAGCAGTAGGGGTTTCAACAAGAACATGAGAAGTGGTGTAGGTAGAAGAACCAGAAGTAACAACAGTCAACTCAGTGGTAGTGAATGTGGTGGAGCCAGCCCATGGAATAGTGGTGGTGGACAAACCAGCAGTAGGTGTTTCAACAAGAACATGAGAAGTGGTGTAGGTAGAAGAACCAGAAGTAACAACAGTCAACTCAGTGGTAGTGAATGTGGTGGAGCCAGCCCATGGAATAGTGGTGGTGGACAAACCAGCAGTAGGGGTTTCAACAAGAACATGAGAAGTGGTGTAGGTAGAAGAACCGGAAGTAACAACAGTCAACTCAGTGGTAGTGAATGTGGTGGAGCCAGCCCATGGAATAGTGGTGGTGGACAAACCAACAGTAGGTGTTTCAACAAAAACATGAGAAGTGGTATAGATAGACGAACCAGAGGTAACAACAGTCAACTCAGTGGTAGTGAATGTGGTGGAGCCAGCCCATGGAATAGTGGTGGTGGACAAACCAGCAGTAGGCGTTTCAACAAAAACATGAGAAGTGGTATAGATAGAGGAACCAGAGGTAACAACAGTCAACTCAGTGGTAGTGAATGTGGTGGAGCCAGCCCATGGAATAGTGGTGGTGGACAAACCAGCAGTAGGCGTTTCAACAAAAACATGAGAAGTGGTATAGATAGACGAACCAGAGGTAACAACAGTCAACTCAGTGGTAGTGAATGTGGTGGAGCCAGCCCATGGAATAGTGGTGGTGGACAAACCAGCAGTAGGGGTTTCAACAAGAACATGAGAAGTGGTGTAGGTAGAAGAACCGGAAGTAACAACAGTCAACTCAGTGGTAGTGAATGTGGTGGAGCCAACCCATGGAATAGTAGTTGTGGATATTGGTATAGTTGGTGTTTCAACAACAATGCTCTCAATAGGATATGTTATAGATCCAGAAGTGTACAAATAATCAGATGTTAGTGTTATAGTCTCTGAACCACCGTACGGAATTGTTGTTAAGATAGTAGAATATGAACTCACAGTGACAGCACTACAAGTTCCAGCTGAGTCAGTTAGGCTAGCCTGATACACATGGTTTTTGAAGTTTTTGATGAGAGTTCCTGACGGAGTGGTTATCTGGAAACCTAAACTTGATTGATTAGGTCCGACATCGACATTAACAACTCTTATTGGATAATAATAACCACTCTCAAGATAAACATAACCCCTATCGGCATCGGTGGCAGAACCCAAGGAATATGTTCCTGCAGAAATAAGATAATTGTCTGCCGAGTCCGATGGAATATCGTCATTACAGCAACCAAGAGCACCATCTCCAAACCAAACTCTGGATGCATTATCAGATTCTGTAACCTCAAATTCATAAATACCAGTTTCAGTTGCTATTGCATGAAGTATAATATAATGTTAGTACTCTCGTTTAGTTGGTAGATAGAATTTCATAAAAGAACTTACCATAAAAATAACCTTCCATTGCCATCAAGAAGTTGGAAACAGTAACTTCTACTTGTCCGTACATTGTTGTATAATAGGTGTTTGGAGCACGTGCTCCAGTACTAACCCAGTTGTAAGTTGGATCTGTTATACCTGTGGCAGTACCTTCCACGGATCTTGTTGTATATCCAGATGCAAAAAACTCCGAATCAGTGATCAAATCTGTATTAGTCATGGGATACTCATAAAAGACAGCTTTAAAACCGATTTCCAATTCAACACCATCACCAATTACACAACCATCAGATATAAGTCTAGTTGTACTGGCATATGTAACATGGAAAATAAAACCAATAATTAAAAAAACAGATCCTAGTAAATTAGACATTTTTTTTATAAAGAATCTCTAAATAATGGAATATACTTAGTTATTGAAGACTTGTTAAAGTTTCCACAAATATAGGTATTCTAAAAGTACAATCACCCTCTTTATATAGTGGATATTTGTTGACTTTTTACTCGTAAACTAACCATGATAAACAAAAGAGCCTAAACGCTTCCAACTCAAAAGAGGCGTTTAGTAAGTACCACATAAATGCAACACTTCAAGGAAGAATATTGACTAATTCGGTAATTAGGTCTAAAAAGGAAATATTCTGAACCTGTATAAGCTACCTATTGAGGAATTTACTAGTTGTTTTTATATATATATATAAAGCAGCTACCAATAAATAAATTCTGCATGATGTACCAATATAATGATACAATGGGAAAAGACAAGAAAATAAAGTTGCAAAGATTTACTTCATAGTTTTCTTAAATAAAGTTATATTCGGAAAAAAGCGGTAATTGGCTAGATTGTTGCTTAGAGAATCATAGTACAATGGTAAACACTTGAAAAGCTTTAAAAGTTCACTGAGTAAATAATAGCACCCAGACAATATACTTAAAAATTCTGTTTAAGAGAAATAAATAAAGTTCATCAAAGAAGCAGCCACACTTCTGCATCATATTCATTTACTAATTACCATACTGCTTGAAAATCGAAAACTAGATGTTTCCCAATATGTATTTCTGATGTTGATGTAGAAAATAAGCCACTTATCTCAACACTATAGCTGGCTGATTTCTTAACAATGTTACATCAAGGTTGAGAAATGCACATGAGTTGAACGCACCATAAACTCGGACATATAAATGAAAGTTTAAACGCATTGAAAAAAGGTTGTAGTGCAAAGCCCTAAAAAATATATAGTCGATAAACAAACAAAAAAAAAATAAGAAATCAGAAATTGGAAAGTGTGCGTATTTTGTGTGCGTCCGTAATAATGAACAATGAAAAATATGATTTGATTTTACAAAGTGATTTTTATTACCAGCTAAACACATTAACAGCAAAAGAAGACAAAACAAAACAAGACAAGACATGACAAAGAACTGGAGAATCTGAAAATTACATTTATCCAATTCGATTGGGCATGATGTTTTAACTGCATATATATATATAGAGATCGCAATGACCCAATAGGTACAACTGATCTCCGTAAGTGGTGCGTAGAGACAAATTCATGTAGATGGTCATACCTATTTCGGTATCCGTTC
Source organism: Ogataea piceae (assembly GCA_030567815.1). NCBI lineage: Eukaryota > Fungi > Ascomycota > Pichiomycetes > Pichiales > Pichiaceae > Ogataea > Ogataea piceae. Next base: position 16,409 of record JAJLSX010000107.1, on the reverse strand, counting down.
CCTTTACTGCATAAAATATATCGATCACCAAGGATATAGGGACAAAACTGATATTACAGCGCTCCCTAGAAAGATGTTACATGTGCGTATATCTTATGGGCTATTTGAAGTAATGTATCATAGCTCCTAATATACGATATATATATTATATATAATATTTATTGACGTGTTACGTACCTGAAATACGTCAGCCCACAACATCTAAGTTTAAACTGCATTTATAGATGCCAAAAAAAATATTATTCTGTATTTTTAAGTTTAAATATTATCTTTATGTTGTTCATAAGCCTATTGAATGCTGAACATGCTTGAGATTTACATCAATATATATGGCTAAACACCATATATATCGATCACAAATCGCTATATGTACGTACGTTTTTCAGCTGCATATAATGGACGGCTTTTTATATGCACAGTGAATGTTACCGCTTAAATAAACTTTGCATTGCGATGCAAAGTTTAAATGCAAAATCCCGCCAATTGTTGCATATGTGGCGTATGAAATTTACTGCGTATCCAAAGTGTATATATAATATATATATACATATATATAATTAAAACTCTAGACCTTATTTTTGAACTTGAGTATTATATGCTAGAGTTGCAGTCAAAGAAAATAAGTATTATATATCAATATATAGATGCTGAGGAATGTATTTCTGTTTGGCTGCTGCGGAATAATGCAAGAGTTCTCAGTGCACGATTGAGATTGGTTCTCTCTTTGAGTGGGAACTGTCTCCCACAAAATCAAACAGAAAATTTATTAGTTTATACACACAGGATTCATTTACAGATATATAAAAATATCTGTCTATGAGAAGAGCATTGAAGTGTATAGAAATTACCAGCTTATACAATATATGCACCATACATGACTTTATATGTTGCATCTTGCAACTTGTAACTTACTTTATTTATTTGTAAATACATAATCACACCTTCTTTCTCTTTAATATGACTGATTAGTATCATGCCACCACCTAGATACAGATAATTTCACTACACACACAGTATATCACCTGCATTTGAAAAAGCAGCCAGAAATTAATATCAGTTTAGCTTCTTCATGTTTATAATGGAACGAATGTAGTCTTTTATTTGGATTCTCAATAAAAGAAAAGAAAAATGCATGCCTAAATTGTATATGAATTTAACTTGAAACACAAAATACATCACCCAATAATTTATCTAAAAGTACTTCCCTTTTAAGTTCAAGAATCAGTTCTTTTATTGTTATTCATTATTAATTGTTACCTCCCTGTTGAGAATTGTAACATTTCAACCACCGTATAGTAGCTTTTCCGGGTCAAACACTATTTCCTGATTTTATTAAAAATAGATTGATCAAACCACTCTACATTAAACCAATTAAAAGGCAAAAAGACAAAAAAAAGACACAAATGGAAGCACTAGCAAGTAGAGAAAAGTAAACAGATTAAATAATATATATTTAATTACACCGCCTTTGATAATAATTATATAATCAATTAGTGGTGTAGAGAAGACAGCCCAATTAGAAAATTGTCCATTTTGGGAATAAATTAAAACAAACTACTCAGCCACGTAAAAATTTACGCGTATTGTGGCGAGTATTAGCCACAATCATTACTTAATAAAATTAGGAAAAAAAAAAAAAAAGTTTCCTTCACATTTTAAGAAAAGAATTGTGTAAAAGTTCTCAGTTCTTAAGACAGCACCAAAAAGAAATAAATAACTGAATAATAATAACAGATTACAGTGTAATTGGAGTGATAGAATTATATAATAAGACAAGTTTTATATAATTTTATAAATATTCTATTTTTAAGATCGGATAGTAAGGGTATTTCAATTTAATAATCTAATTGATAGAATACTAATTAATAAACACAGGTTCACTTTCGTGTTAAAGTCTTTCCAGTAGAAACGAAAAAGAGAGAAAGAAAAAAAAAAGTTGCTTTTTCTTTTATTGATTCCGGTGATATATTTTATTGTGTTTAATCAGAAATGGAGTCAGTTATTGAAAAGTCTAATGACTCATCGATGGCTATTGATACATCCATGAATAATTCAATCCATAACAACTCTAAGAATGGGAATACTTCAAATGGTGGTGATATTTTAACATACCACGTTACACCAGTTTATAAGGCATCATATTCTAATGTTGATGTTGTTGAGATTGAAGTCAATGGTTGTCCCATTATGAGAAGATTGAAAGATTCATATTTTAATGCTACTCAAATTTTAAAATTGGTTGGATTAGATAGATCTAAGCGTTCTAAAATGTTAGAAAATGAAATTTCTCAAGGTACACACGAAAAAATTCAAGGTGGATCAGGAAAATATCAAGGTACTTGGATTCCATATGAAAGAACAGTTGCATTGTGTAGACAATATGAGATTTATGAAGTTTTATCCCCTTTATTACTTTTCAATCCAACAACTTCAAATGAATTAACTCCAACAAAAGATCAAATGACTAGATCTTATTCTACATTAACAGAGGCAGATAACGATGCTGATCGTCATTTTGAGTTACAGAATGGACACGAGAATAATAATAATACCACTACTACAAATAATAATAACGATGATGATAATAAAAATGGCAATGGGAAGCAACATGAGAAGAGTACCGTATCTTCAGAACAATCACCAAAGAGAGCAAAATTCAATCAAGACTTACCAGCTTTAGAGATTTATGACCATGATACTAAAGTTGCAAATCCAAATTCACCATTCACTATAAAACCTATCTCTGAATCAGATATTGATGAAAAATCTAAAGTTGTCATGTCATCTTTATTCTTACCAAATCAAAAAGATTTCACCTTACTTGAACTTGTAGGAAATGACGAGTCTCAATTAGAAGGGGTTAGTATTGATGTTCCAATAGATGATAATGGACAAACTGCTTTACATTTGGCTGCTACTTTGGGTAGAATATCCTTGGTGAAAGATCTTGTTAAAAGGGGTGCAAATAGATTGAGAGGTGATAACGATGGACAAACTGCATTGATTAGAGCAGTTCATGCCACCAATTGTTACGAAAATGGATGTTTTGATCAATTACTAGATTACATATACCCAGATTTAACAGTGCTGGATCACAAGGGAAGAACCGTTTTACATCATATTGCCTATACATGTGGAAGAAAGGGAAGGAACGACTCCTGTAAATACTACTTGGAAACTTTACTAGAGTGGGTTGTTAAAAGAGGTCCTTATTTACCTGGGAATCAATGTTTAAGTTTAACAATGTTCATGCAAGAAGTTGTTAATGTTGCTGATAGAAATGGTGATACTTGTTTAAATATTGCTGCTATGGTTGGTAACAAACATATAATATTACAACTACTAGAAATTGGTGCAGATCCGACACAGGCTAATAAAGCTGGTGTCAAGCCAATTGACTGTGGTATTAGTCTTAAATCTATTGGTAGATCTGGTTCATTTTTACAAGGCTCAAATAACAGTTTTACAAATTCCACTACTGATAATAAAGCTTCTCAAGCAACTAGAAATTCCTCTACAGTTTTCCCTGATAAAAGAAACAGTACAAGTATTTTAGAGTCCATTCAACTATTTGTGTCGCAATTAGGAAATGATTTTAAAGATGAAATGGATAAAAAATCAAAGCAAGTCGATGAAATGCATCCACTACTTCGTGAAAAAACTTTAAAATTGTCTGAAAAACGTAAACAACTTGAAGAGTTACAAAAGGTGGTGCTAAAAATAAGTGAATATAAGTCAAAGATAGCAAATTTGAATAATGCCATCCAAGAGGAAGAAATGAAATTCAATGAACAGACTAAAGAATTACCGCTTACTTCCAAGAACTTTGATGGTGAATTTGACGCGGATGAACCATTTACTGTGTGGTCTGTATATCACGAAGTTGAATCCAAGTTAGAAGAACTTAAGAAACAGAACCGTGAAAACGCTTCTACTTTTGCTTCTAAAACATCTGCTTCAGCAGAATCTACCGAGGGCCAATCTTCTGCAGAATATACAATTGCTGAACTTTTATCAAATCTAAATCCAGAAGAACTCTTGTCGCATAGACAACAGGAAGAACTACCCCCAGCTGTTGTTTTGAAAGCTAGAATCAACGCATACACCAAGAACAACGCGAAATTAACAGAGAGAACCAATACTAGAAGATCATCCTCACAAGAGCTTGAATTGCAATTCAAGAGAGTTATTGGTTTATGTATTGGTAGTGACCCTAATGATATAGATGAAAAACTTTTGGGAAGTTTGCTTCTAAGTGTTGAAAATGATCCTGACCCTGAAATCAACCAGATCAAAAAAGTTCTGAAAATTGTGAACGATTTAGATAAATGATTAAACTTTGCAGTGCGAGCTAAGTAACTTTCACCATCTAATACTGGGCCAACAGTATTCACTTCTTTTCGGGCCTAATTTCCGAATTAATTTTTATTATTATTTTGCTGTATTAAAAGATATTAACATTTTCCTTACATTGTAATTTTGGTATTTACCATCGTTTTTTATTTCTATATATATAAAATTGAATGAGACGTCTCATCTGATATTTCGAACATACTTTCTACAAGGCTAAATTTAAGTGAAAGTTTTTAGATAGAAAATAAAAAAGTAATATTATACTAGAAAGAAAAAGAGTAGCTAAAAGCTTAATATACAGCCCGAGAAAATAAAATAAACTCCTAAAAAAGAAAAACTTATCAGAAATAATGTGAACCTATAAATAAAATCTCACACCAGTATTAAAGGACATCATATACTACAATGAGCCAATAAAATACAATAAGTAAACCAAAAATGAAAGAAAAAAAATTCAACCTAAGTATGAGTGAAAGGTTTAACAAATATAAAGTCAATGACTTGTTCAATTGACACATAGAAAATTAATTGCCATATGGATTTTTAGTAATCTTTGATGAACCACTAGTGGCCTCTGCCGCAATACTGTATGGGTTTCCCCTATTCTTCAGAGAAGAAGACGATCCATTTTGACCCCCTTGTTTATACATTGCAGGATTTGGTTGCTGTGGTTGGAATTGTTGTTGTTGTTGTTGTTGTTGTTGTTGGAATTGTTGTTGTTGTTGTTGTTGACCATAAGGTTTCTGAGGTCCTTTATTACCTCCTTGATATGGTTGTTGGTAGTTTGGAGGATACTGTTGTTGTTGATGTTGTTGAGGAGGTGGAGGACGGTATCCATTTTGTTGTTGTGGGTGGCTTCCACCGTATGGGTTATTTTGTTGCTGTGAGTATTGATGCGAATAATTTTGTTGAGGAGGACCATTTGAATTTTGAGGTGCAAACGCAGGACCACTAGGTGTTGTTGGCGACTGTGGATAGTATGGGGCAGATTGTGGGAAATTTCCTGTAGATGGTGGGTACTGCTGTTGGTATTGTGGTTGATACTGTGGACCTGGAGGTGGTGGTCTTCTTGTGTTCTTATATTGCCCCTGTGATGGAGAACCTTGCTGAGAAGGTGCAAAGTGAGAGGCATACGGAGACTTAAGTTGTTGACCTTGGTACCCCTGCTGAGGTTGGCCAAATGACTTTTGAGAAGATGCAGAAACAGGGGTATACATATCCTGTTGTTTTTGCTGTGACCTACCAGCATACGCCAATTGTTGAGGTTTGATATTATCCGAAGTAGCTCTTTGATCTCTGTTGATTTGAACTGGTGGTTCTTTTGCATCATAAAACTCATCATTGGATAAATTGCTTTGACCGTTAGAGTTTATCAAATTAGGAGGGCCTCCTTGTTCGTAGTTTGAGTAATCTGATTGATTTTGTGATTGTTGCTGTGATCTTTGTTTAGGTAACATCAAATTACCAGTTTGTGAATAATTGTCATCTCTGGTTGGGAGAGGTTTGTTCATATGCATTGCATTTTGGGGATTCAAAGTACTGTTACCTTGTTGAGAAGCGTGATTGTAATCTGGGTTAGAATATTTGATGTTAGGACCAATAGAGTTTTGGAAAGAATGATTGAAATCTGAATATGGTGACATGACTCTTTCTTGACCAATTTTAGTTGGAGAAGATAATTCACCATTGAATGACCCATTAGTTGGAGTGGAGACCATTTGTTGGTGCATAGGAGGAAGAGTTGGGAGTGATTTACCATAACCGATATCAGCTGATGCACCAGCAGACCCATTAGAGTCTGTAGTTTGTGAGAAGAGTTCCTTTCTTGAACTTGAGCCAGTTGGCTTGATAATTGGGATTTCAAAGTCATCATCATCATCATCATCATCATCATCATCTTCATCTTCATCGTCATCAACTTCATCTTGTGGATAGAAGTCTTGAATGTTCTCATCTTTTTCTAATGACAATTTATGAAGAGGAACACTCAAGTCAGGTGTATTATTCATTGATCTATATTCTGGAATTTGGGCATATTTCTTGTAAATATTGACCAATCTTGGAGACATAGACATATGTTCAACATTATCTTGAGTTGAAGGACTATTAGTACTCTTTGCTGGGGATGTATTTGGTGTGAGATCAACATCTCGAACCAATTTATTACTTCTGAAATATAGAGATTCTTGTTCTCGATCTTGATCTTGTTGATTTTTATTCTGTGTAGAGTAAGAGTATAATGAATCATCATCATTTTCCAGTTCTGTACTAATTTCAGGAACTTGTAATGAAGCTGTAACTGGATTTGCAGCTAAACCAGAAGTGGCAATAATACTTGATTCACTACCGTTATTAACAGTTGAATTTGATCTCATTTTTTCGATACCAAATGAACCAGATCTTAATTTTGGAGATAAACTTGGAGATAAAGGAGAATTTGGGAAAGATTTAATTTTACCAGAGGAGAAATCTCTTGAAAAATCTAAAACATTTAATGCACCAGCAACACCTTGCGGAGATTCACAACCTGTATAACCTTTCAACAGTTTAACTCTCAGTATTTCTTTAATAGCTTTATCCCATTCTTGATTAAACCATTGAACAGTGGTTGTGCTACCTGTTAATTGTAATAAATCATCAACTTCTAAATAGTGAACATTTGGTAAAACTGGTAAGGCAAATAATAATGAATCAATATCTGTTTTATCAGCATTTAATCTCTTAGGTCTACCATAAAGTTGGAAAGCATCTAATAAAGGAATTAAAAATCTAATTATAGTATCATAACCTGGAACTGAAGAGTGTTGTTCTGGCATTAAAAAAATCGAGCAATCTTTTTCACCTTCCTTTTTATCGAAAACAATTGAACCATCCAGTTTAATCATTGTACTATTATCAATAACCGTATAATTTAAAGGATAAACTGCATAAATTGATTTTGCATTTGTAATTGTAGCCATGGCAAGTTTTTTAGTCTTTTTTTCATTTTCATAAAATAAAACTTTACCAGGAATAAATTTTTTTTTACTTTTCTTAGCAGGTGGTTCAATAACTGCAAAACATCTTTTCCAAGGCATACCAGCACCGAATCTAACACTTGTCCAATCTTCATGAATAAATTTAGTTTCAGCCAAGACAACTCTAATATCTGATAATAATGAACCTCTAGCACTTAATAAAGCACCAGTATAGGCCTCTTGTAATGCAACATATTCATAAGCTGCCAATCTAAATGCAGCATGCCATCTTCTATATTTTTCAATTGATGAGATTTGAATTAAATATCTATTTTTCAAAGTTGTAGAAACTATAATTACATTTGTTAAATCACCACTTGTTGAAGGTAAAACGTCGGATGCTTTAAAAGTTGCATCTGTAAAATTTATATAATCTGGTTTATTTTCAGTTATCTCTGCACGATTCTTTAATCCATCTAATAATTCAACATCCCAAATTGCCAATTGATTACCAGTTAAAACACCATAAACTTCTCTCCATTTTCTATCAGCAGGGTTACCTTCTGAATCTAAATCTTTTAATAACATAAATACACCTTCAATGTATGTTCTATGGGCTTGTGCACTTAGTAATGAGACAACAGGTGACAGTGCCGGACTTAGTTCACCTTTAGATTCAGCGGTAACGACTCTTCTTGGGTGTGATGGTTCATCATAGTTGCTAATTGAATCGCTATCTTTGGCTGAAGACTTTGAAAATCCTCTTAATCTGTTCATTTCTTACTTAATTGATATGTGATATGTGATAGGTATAAGGTAGTAGTAAAAACAATAATAAATAAAATGAAAAAGTGGGCTCTTAATAAATAATATATATATATATATATATGTGTGTGTGTTTTACTCGTCTAATAAAATGGGGTATAAGAGGTGAAAAGGAATGAATGGACGAAGTAAACAATGAATATATATGTGTATATATATATATATATATATATATCTAAGCGTATATGTGTACGATAATAGCTATTTCTATATATAAAAACTATCCAAAAGAGGTATAACTATAATATTATATATCAATTATATAAAATACAAACAAAACGCAATTAAAGCACAAAGCGTCGATTGCCATGGAAATATTGACTTTTTGCCTCTTTTTGACTTTTTTTTGATTTCGTTTCTTTTTTTTTTTGATTTTTTTGATTTTTTGATTTTGTTGATTTTTTGGATAATATAAACACCTTACACCTCTTATAAAATGTATGTATGTATTATGTAATTAGAATAAACCCAGCCTCTTTTATTATATAATTATTCCCCCACAACGTATATGCTTGAATACGTATTAGTCTACCCTACGTGTCTATATACATACTATATAATATATAGTATATAGCATATAGTATATATATAATTTATATAGTTATACGATGTATATTTATAGTCTTACTACATATAAGTAAATACTGTGTATAAACGATCAAGACAAAAAATTATGCTTAATTGGCTTAAGCCTTAAAACCCTAAGACACAGTTGCCCCTGCACGTGTAACGTACGTGCGAAAGAGCCTCGCGGGTGGCAGGAAATAACAATTTATTAAAACGTGTGCAAATTTTAATATGTAAACGACAGTCTGCGCGTACAATTTTTTAAATTTCATAATTCGTACGTATATACGTACGTACGTTTAATTAGCAGAGGTTTTTGCCGCTGTACACCTAAAAAATTATTATCTCATCTCTCATCGTTGTTTTTGTTTAATTGTTGAATTAGTGTATTAAATTATTTAACTAGTTCGTTAATATATTATATAAGAATTGTATTGATATAGCTGTCAAAATATGTCGGCAGATATATATAGTATATTATTATATAGTATATAGTTTTATTTTATATAATTTATATATAGTATATCGTATACTATATAGTATATAGTATATACTTAAACATATATAAATAGATACAGCCGTGGGCCATCCTGCAAAATTGCGTCAGGGGTTTTCATATTCATTATATAATTCATTATATAATCAACTACACGTATATATATATATACTTTCAACTAAACGATTTCTCTTGTGATGGTTTCAGATTTGTTTGAGTCATCGATGCTATTAATGTGCTCAACTTTAACTGAAGTATTAATATTTTTCAATTGAATACTGAATTTATCATACTTTGAATCCAAGTCTAAATTTTCACGATTTTGGGAAAGTGTGGATAACCAATTTAGCCTATTTGTAGTATCAAATCTCAATTCTTCTTTCATGTTTGTATTATATTGTGATTGTGGTTGTGATATGCTCATGCCCATATTCACATCCACATCTTCACTTGATGTCACACTATGATTACCTCTTTTAAATTGTAAATACCAATAAAGAATACATACACCAAATATTGTTAAAATTCCAATTGGGATACTAATAGCTAGTGCTACTGTTGTGGAATTTGTCTTTGAATGTTTAAATTCTTCTAGACTTGAAATATTAGTTGCTTGAACAGTGTACTCAACTGTCATTGTATATAGTATATTCACTACATTTCAAAAGAATTTACGAAAATGATAAAAGAAGATGAATGACTGATACGCCCATATATATATATATTGGAATAACATATACTTAATTCTATTAATATTAGGGTAAACCAAACATGAAACAAGGATAAAACATGTAAGTAAAGATCTACAGTCTGCCATATGTTTCATATATATCTTAGATAATAAATTACATAATACAGATAACAGATAATTTTTAGTGTTCCCCATAAAATTAATTACGTAATAAAAAAAAGACATATAATTTTGAAAAAGTAAAAATTATTAAATTTAATTTAATGCTTCTTACTAATGAGATAAGGCAATTTAAGAAGCATGAGCTTCCTTTTATATGTGATCTCCTTCTTTTGTATAGATAATCAGACAAACTTTTCTTTCGATATACTGGTACTTATTTAGATAAGGTATATTTCTTACGTTTCACATATTACAAATTTATATTAAATTTAAACATCCTCGTATAGGAGCAATAACGCCACACTTAGATAATACGAAGTATGGGACAAAAGGGTTCTAAACTTCTACAAGATATCCCATCTGCGCATGATGACTCAACTACCGCACATAATCATACAAATACGCATTTGATGGGATCCTTATTTGGGTTCTCTAAATTCAAACATCACAGACCCCCACTCCCATTACTAGCAGGTTCGGGAAATGATTTACCAAATTTCGGTGGACCAAGAAAGAGGAAGAGACAGTATAGTAGAGATTTTTTCAGAGTAGGTACAAGATTTCGTGCTGCTGCAAAGACCCAACAAATTAGTTTTGTAGATGCAATAGATGATTCACCTGAATCACCGGTCACAGATACTTTGGATGCATCAGAGCAACCAACAAACGATGCAACTACTCCTACACTAACTAGAAGTTTTACTGTCATTTCACAAGAATATGACGAAGATGAGATAATTCCACCAATAGTTGAGACAAGAGAACAAATTATTGAAAGAACAAGCAGAGAGGTTTCCCATTTGACTCCCTCTTTAATTAACCAATTTCAAACGTTGTCTACTTTGGTTGACACAATATCTACTAGTACTGTTCGCCGTCTCCTTAATTCTTCTTCCAACTCTTTCGATATTTTTAATAGATTGGGGGGAGATGAGGATGTATTAACAAGTTTGGACGATTATACATCGGTTAGATTCGATAGAAATAATTTACTAGAAGAATCTTTAGCCAATGATACCGATTTCTCAGAATTTTTACATGGGTTGACCCATGAACATTTACTACGTAGAGAGTTGGGATCACAAATACTAAATAACCAAGACGTGTTGAATTTTTTCAGAGCTTTTAGATTTAATAGAATCAGACAACATGATACCCCATTAGCAGGATTGGATAGTTTTGTTCCTGTGTTGATAGTGGGTATTGTGGGATTGAGTAACGATACAGTTACAGAATTGACATCTTCATATATCCCATCAACATCAAATGAAACTGCCAATGCATCTTTCAATGAACAAAGAAGTGCTAATAACAGTCAGGATCATCATAATGATAATATGGATAACACACATGAACCATTGGTCAATGACCAAGGTTATCGATCCTGGGTAATTATTGTGATGGCCCACCATTACTCTGAAAATAATCCTGTATTGGCTAATATGCCATCATTTATAAGAAGTTTAACTACACATGTAAGTAGTAGAAATACCGAATCTAATACTGGTAATGATGGCAATACTGGTTATGAGATAGATGCAGAATATCATCATACCAATACTACTTTTGATCTTGAGACTTTACGTACATCAATGTTCCAAATAATTGATAGTGATAAGAAAAAAAAATTACGTCAATCTGATCTCGATCGCAATGTACACAAGCTATTTAGTTTCAGACAACATTCAAAAAAAACTAATAATACTGATTACACTCATCACGAAGGTTCATCATACCAACCTTCTTCTTTGCTAGAGTCAGAAAACTTAGCCACATTGAATGAATTTTCTCCAGAACTTATAAAGAGAAAGCGGACAATGCTCTATGACAAGAGTGCCAAACAGAGAGATATAGTTTTCCAATCTGGGGATAAGTGTCCTATCTGTCTAACTGACTATCAAGATGGTGATGTTGGTAGAGAGTTGAGCAAATGTATACATTACTTTCACCAGGATTGTATTGATAGATGGTTACTGAATGATAATACATGCCCAGTTTGTAGAAGCGAGGGTATTTAAACTCAGATATATAACCCCCTTTCAAGAAACACACAAACAGAAAAAAATTAAAAAACCTCATACCCACAGACCCTATACCATATTAATATATTACTACGATTATTGTTATGATTGACTATTGTTTTTGCTTCTTTTTTGCTTCTTTTTGACTTTTTGACTTTTTGGCTTTTTGACTTTTTGACTTTTTGACTTTTTGACTTTTTGACTTTATGTTTTTTTAGTATATTTTTATAAGGTTCTTATTTTGTTAAACTGTACTGGATACATATACACATTTATGTTGTTTGATTTGATATGTAGGTTTATATATTTATCGGATATAAATTATACATATCTTTATGATTGTTATGTTCCTCACAAATGATGAAGAATACTGTTCAGTCTTCCCCCGTAATTGTTTAAAATTTTGTTTGGAGTTCCTCTTCTATGTATCAGCTGATTTCTGTTGATATTTCCCTCTAATGCTATATTTTTGATACGCTGAATACCTTCTTTAGCAGTATCATTCATACCCATAAATGTAGTTAGTAATCCTGCAGCGATTGCTGCAGACATTGATGTTCCTGAGTGTACCGTAACATAATCAGCAGTTGCTGATAATGTAGCCAAGTTTATTCCATCTGCAAAAACGTCAACGCATTTACCCCAATTAGTGAAAAATGCTAAATTAGATGTATATGGATCTATAGATCCAACTGTAAGAACATCTTGTGAGGATGCTGGTGATAGAGAACATGCGGATATATTTTGATTTCCAGCTGCAGCAACTATTCCAAATCCTTTTGAAACAACTTGTGTTAATGCACTGTTGAAAAGTTGGTTATTACTAGTAGTCATTGCTAATAAGACAACACCAGGCTCTTCATTATTTACCATCCACTCCAGTCCTCTCAAAATTGTACTAATATTACTTCTACCAAATTCATCAAAACATCTAAAATCTATCAAGTTAGAGATTTTATTTACGCCATAAATTTCAGATCCAACAATACCAGCTACAGCTGTACCATGACCATGAGGATCCCCAATTGGTGTGGATTCTATCTTCGCTTGTCCAGAATCAATGGCTTCAAAATCAAACTTCTTTTTCACTCTCCCGTTGAAATCACAGTGATCATGCTTTAAACCAGTATCAAATATATAAGCATTGACTGAAGCAATGGTATTCGGAGGTTCGTAAAAATAAGTCATTTCTTGTGACTTCTTTATGGGATCCAACTGACTAAGGTGAACCAAGTGTTTAGGAGCAAATTCTTGAATATCTGATAATTCTACTGTTCTATCCAATGAAATTCTTTTTATTGACTTATCAAAATAAGCTGATTTGATAAAATTAAGATCAAAATCTCCATGACACATCTTGAAATTTGCTATTTCAATATACTTGAACGTTTTCGGAGATGAAATCACATCATTTCTCATCTGTGAATCAGTCGTAGAACTAAGAAGGATACGATATTTTTTTTCAAATTCCTCAATAGAAACATCTGGGTCAAGTTCCAACAAGACCTGTACAGTTTCTACGACTGCATGGAGAATAATGAAAATCAACAAGCTAAAAATATTTCTCATTATGATGATTTAAATCTCAATAAATTATAGCAAGAGTAGAAGTGATTTCTAACAGATAATCAAGTGGGTTGAAAGGGGCCTATTCAACATATAGTAGTCACTGATCAAACGAGGATAAAATTGTTACAAGTTTAGCGCTGTTAGAAAACTAATCAAAAAATATTAAAAAACAGATCACTTGAAGCACTGCATACATTCGCCTTAGCAATGAAATAGGGGGGGGTTGTTAATAAATTTATCAAAATACATTAGCTATGTATGCTATAGATTCATCAAATCCCTAAAATTATTATTGTTATATCCTGTAATTTCTTTATCGTCATCGTCATCATTAGAGTTGTTACTATCCTCGTTATTTGTATTAGTTAAGGGAGCAATATAAAAGTTATTAATCTCATTAGATGAGCTGCTATTTGTACCTTCATTATTTTGATTCAATCCATCAAATTTCAAATCATTTTTAGTGTTTTCTTTTATATTATAGTTGTGTATTGGAGCATTAGTTTTATTGGTTAGGAAAGTAGTTAAGCTTGTAGAACCAGTCATTGACTGAGAAGTTGAAGGATATTCGGGAAAGGAATCATTAGTTGTCCTTTGTGGGAAAACCATATCATTTAAAAGGAAAGAATCTGGATCTACACCAGTTACAGACTTATCTCTCCTTTTATGTGAATTACCGATTGAATTTTGACTATCATTGTTACTATTATCATCATCATCATCATCCTCATCATCATCATCATCATCGGAAACATCGTCAAGGAAATTCAAAGAGTTTAAGCTTGTAGTTCTATTTGAGTCATTATTTGAAGATGAATTTTTTAGTGCTGCTTCCCTTTCTAATCTTTTCTTTTCCTTTCTTGCATTATACTTTACCTTTCTTGCTTCACTTTCTGTCATTTCAAACTGTCTATATTTTGCTAAATAAATTTTCAAAGTTTCTGCATAGTTTTCAAAACCTAACGAGTACATTGAAAAGAGTATATCTTCACCATTTAAAGTTTTCCTTTTCTCAATTGAACATTTTTCAGCAGCCTGTGATGTTATAAAAGATATAAATTCAGAAACACACTCTTGCATACACTCTTTAGCTTCCTTTGAAAGTTTCCCATGCTGTGGTAGAGCACTACGCATCACTCTTCCAACTATATTAAACAGTTAGTATATACAGGACATTGATGTAAAGGAATAGTACATACCGTTTGCAATTGGTAGCCACCTATCTTGTTCACGTATTTCAAAAAATGGAAGTTCATGCTCTTCACCTGACATTGTATCTTTAATATTTTGGTAGTATTAATGGATTATGGCACCTGTTGAATCAAAAAGTACTTTAAGTTAGGCATTATTTTAACAGAGCACAAGGGGAGAGGACAAAGAAAAAAAAAAGGGACTATTAAAGTAGAAAGAATTTGAATAAAGGTAGTAGAATCTTTGGTTGAATAACGGATTTAACTTTTGTGTGAAATTAATACATATTCTCTTAAATAATATTTTTTACAAGAGCCAAAAAAAAAAAAAAAAAAGAAACAAAAAACACAAAAAAAAAAACACTCAGATTTACAATAAAATAAAATTAAACCGCAAAAATGGAGAACCAAAAATATGTTCCAAGGGGAGTTAAGACCTGCTAGATAGAGAGTGTTAAAATAGAGATATAAGGTGTGAATGAACAAACATTTTAGTAGTTAAACTAACGAAAAAAAAAACAGATTTAAAATTGAAATATCTAAACCCATAACAATAAATGAAAATAATATATCATTGAACGGTGTTATCGATTCTAATCATAAAAAATTGAAATATTGAAAAATAAATTTTTGTGCGGCTCTGATCTAGATTATTCAAAATTACACAGCCTTTAAAATAAATTTAAGTGCTTATGTAATATATATATATACGTCCGAGCAGTACGTCACACGCCTATCGACCTTAGTCGACTTGTAAATATTACATAAGCAGTAAAGTAGTGTACATTTACAAGTCATATATATATATATACGTACGTACACACACATCCATCGAGCTTTGTCATGTGACACACACTACACAAGGGAATGGTTTTCATTACAGTTTTATATATTGAGTGTGTGTATAGTACTGTAAATTTTATTCAACCAAGCCCCCACTAGAAGAATGTAATTTTATAAACTGTGAGAATTTATACACATTGAACGTTTTATACAACGTACGTGCTAATTTCTAGTTTGTAATATGTAAATGTCTCTATATGATATGTGTCATATATATTATATAGTATTACTATATTACTATAACTATATTAGTATATACTTATAGACTATCAATTATATCAAATAAGGTATAAATTTATAAATTATATCAAATTGGGTATAAATTACCAATTGATAAGTACGCGTTGACCGTGGCCAACAAAATTATATATATATATATATACAATTGGTGTATATATAGGATATTAATAGCTACTCAAATAAACGTATAGCTTCAATTACGTACCTGTAAAGGTGGTGGTGTACACACTCCCATACGCTTTTAATAAAAAAATTCTCGTGTGTGTGTGTACGTGCTTTGTTCGATAGACGCGAAGGCCTAAAAGGGAAAACAATAAATAAAGAAAATAAAAAATGCAAATGCACACCGTGTTTTTTTGTTTTTTATGTTTTTTTCAAATTAAACCAAAAAGGCGGCAGGCCAAAACAAAGTAGCCATCCCACTACAGGGTACGTACGTACGTAGTGGCCTCTGCGTTATAACACGCCTTGTAAAGTAAAAAAAAAAAAAAAAAA
>JAJLSX010000106.1:0-20319 GCA_030567815.1 Ogataea piceae | reverse complement strand
GGGGGGGGGTTCCAGTGGGCGCGCGATGGAACTTATATACGTACGTACGTAAGAGTATAATTTCACAGTGATACAAAGTATACACGCGTTTTTAATTAGAAATTTCCACGGTGTACGTTTTATGGGAAAGGTACACAATACACAATACACAAATTATAAACAATTTACTACATAATAAATTATTAAATAAAAATTATATTTATTCGCGGGGAGATAAATGTATAATTAACCGTGTTTACCGTATACATAGGTATATATATTTATAGATTGTATTATTCAAGTAAACACGATATATATTTGTAATAAATTATATAAATGTGTTTACTATACCATATATAATATATATCATATAGTATACTACTATACACTATACAGTATAGATATTATATTATATTATATATATATTATATATATATACAGTATATACAATTTAAAGACTGTTTAAAAGTCTAGAACTTTGAGAGATTACTTATAGTATGTATACATAAATGATCTTGAATTATATAATGCGAATGTTTTAATATTTAGCGCGTATATAAAACATGGGATGACAAAGAGCGTGCCTGTGTAGTGTGTACGTATATACGCGGCAAATGTATTTTACTACGTGGTCGTGTGCTGTGTATATATATATTATAATGTTCTATAATTATATGTATTATTGCTTATATAATTTTATATTCTTTTCTAGTATCACGTGACTGATATCATTAGTGCATAAAGCATCGGATTGAATTGGGATGTTTGTTTGTACATCTTTACATTTTTTAATTTTAATTAATTTAAAAATATCGCAAATTATGTAATCTTTCTGATCAGTGCCCCAAATATGTCTTAATGCCGGATATTATACCATGTGTTATGCCATACTGTTTTATATATATTCAATGTAAGTAAACCAAATAGTATATTACTATATTCAATATAGTTTATAGCATATAGCATATACTACATATGGAATATGGATTATTGTATATTATATGAGTATTAGAGTTTGCTCATTTAGGGAGCTGTCTAGATTATATAATTCTTTGTTATTTAAATAGTATTGTATTATGTAATCAGTTTTTTAATTGTATTTTTATATAGCATTTTAATCGCCTTTTATTAAAAAATAGAGAAAAATTAACAAAATTATTTGTTTATTCAATACATACCATATATATATATAATATATTTATTATATACAGTATACATAGTATAAGATATACATATATATATATATACTGAATTCAGTTTATATTTAGGTTTACATTACTTTCATTTGGAATAGACTGAAGGGAACTTATTTTAATATAATTTTTAGACAAGACATATACAATTCCCCTTTCTCATTTCCCATTTGCCATTTGTCCCAATATATTATCAATCAAATGCCTCATTTAGGAGTTATACCAACTGAAGAAGAATTAATCTATGATGAGTTAACAAAGATTAGACAAAATTTATCAATTATTAAGAGAGATCATTCTAAATTTATGAATTCAAAAGATATTTCTAAAATTTATGAAACTGTCTTGGTTAAAATTAAAGAATTAAAAATTAAAAGAGGTGAAGATGATTTATCATCATTAAAACCAAGTGAAATTAATTTTCCTAATAAAGTTGATGTTTTAATTGATGAAATTTTCCAATTATTAAGTTTATGTTTTGTTACATGTGGATTATCAAATACCGCACCTGCCACTTATGCATCTTTATCAACTGTTCAAAGATTATTAGAACATTTAAATGAATCTGAAATTTATACCCATCATGATTTAAAACCAATTAAAGAAAGATTAAATGAAATTGAAGCAATTGTTTCAAATGATGAAAATTCTTTATCTGCATCTGATGAAGAGACAAAGTTATTAAATTCAAAATTAGAAGAGTCTTATAAAGAGTACAATTATTTAGAAGAAAAAATTAATAAATTACCTGAAAATGTTCAAAAATTAATGGATAATTTAATTTCAATAAAATATAGTTTAATCAAATTAATTACAAATAATCATGATGATAGTAATAAGACAATAACTAATAACATTGATTTACAAATTGAAAAATTAACAAAACAATTGGAAGCAATTCAATCTGCATGTGAATTAGAATTTAAAGATATTTCACCTGAAGAAAGTAAAGGTGAAGGTTTATTAAAAGGTTTAATTGATGATTGTCATAATTTATTAAATGATTTAAAATTAGATTCAGTTAAGATAAGTCCTGAATTAAATGATATTTATAATAAATTGAGTAACTTAAAATCTATTTTAGAAAATTTATTAGTTACTAGAAGATGGACTTTAAGAACAACAGATATTTTCAATTATCAAAGAGATTTAAATAATATTGATAATTTAAGAGTTAATGGATTTTTTTTCAAAAAAGAATCAAAAGGTCAATCAGTTTTACTATATTTATTAAGAAGATGTTATGCTATAATTTATAAATTATTAGAAAGTTCAGAACCAGTTAGTGAATCTTTACAACCTTTACATAATCAATTAACAACTGTTCGTAAATGTTTACTAGATTTGAAAAGAATGGGTGGTGTTTCTTCAATTAGAGATTTATATCCATATCAATTAAAATTAGCAAGTGTTGATAATATGAGAATTGATGGTAAATTTATGATTGATGGTCAAATACCTGAAGGTCAAGGTACTTTAAATGCATTATTAGCTGAATGTTTTGATATTGTTCATGAATTAAAGATGGAATTATATGAAAAGGAAGATAGTGATGAAAATTCATTAGTTGATAAGACTGATAAATTAAATATTAATAATAATACAATTATTGGTACTAAAGCTTTACAAAATTTGGATGATGATAATGATCATACATATGATTATAATAATGTTGATGATGAGTATGATGATAATGATGATAATTTAGAAAGTTATAATGAAAGTATAAATGAAAGTGAAGCTATCACTGATAATGAATAGTCATCTTATCTCTTTCTTAATTTTATTCTTTCTTTACCCGAATTTGGTTCTTCACTTCTTTATATTCGCCATTACTTGGTTTTGTTCATGTTAAAAATCTTTTTCTCGTTTTTTTTTTATTGTCTTTTGTCTTTTTTTTATTGTCTTTTTTGACTTTTTCTTTTATTTTTCTCTTTCTCCCTTATCCCTTTTATGCTATGAATTATGGAATTTTTTTTTTATCTACATACTTTGTCTACTTACTATGTACCCCGGTCTTTATATTTTTTTGTCACTTTAATTTTTTCAGTTTTTTTCTTTTTTTATATTTTTTTTTTTCATGTATCTGTGTGATTGTTTTCTTTCCCTCATCCCTTCTTCCATCTTCTAAGAATAAATGTCACCCATGATATTAATACTTAGGTAGATTTTATTATATATATATATATATGTATGTATGTAAACTGTCTATCATCTTGTTAAATAGAAAAGAATAAATTGTTACATCTTTACATCATTACACCATTAATAAAATTTTAAATTTTTTTTTTTTTTCGTTTTTTTGTGTGCTTTTTTTGTTCTTTTTTTGTTCCTTTTTGATGCTTTGAATTTTTAGATTATAAAAAATTTACTTGGAGTAATAATTTTATAGTTTTATTATAGTTTGTTTTGATATTTCTTTGTTTCTATTATAGTTAGGGATAGGAAATGATGCGTATTAGTATAATACCAAATTTTGGACCTGGATTTATTTCTAGGTCTATAGTTAAATATTCAAAGAATCCAAGTGCACGTCGTAGATATGCCACTGTTAAGACCGACAATATTGATTGGAATCCAATTCGTACAAATAAACAATTAATTAAAGGACGTGAATTAGAGAGCAAAACCCCTCGTTCTATTGTTTTCACCATTTTATGTTTAACTCCAATTGTTACATTTGGACTTGGTTGCTGGCAATTATCAAGACTTAAATGGAAGAATCAATTAGTTGCCGAATGTGAAGATAGATTAACATATCCACCTACTCCATTACCAAAATATATTCAACCTGAAATGGTTAAAGATTTTGAATATCGTAAAATGTTAGTTACTGGTAAGTATGACTATACCAGAGAAATTTTTGTTGGTCCAAGATTACACGATGGCCAAAAGGGTTATTTATTAGTCTGTCCATTTGTTCAATCTAATGGTGCCGGTGAAATTTTAATTGAAAGAGGTTGGATATTAGATGATAAAGTTATTCCTGAAAATAGAAACTTACAACATTTATCATGTCCAAAAGGTGAAATTACAATTGAAGTCTTATTAAGAGTTCCACCAACTAAAGGTATGTTCCATTTCGATCACGACGATGGTTCAAGATTATTCCACTATGTTGATTTGAAAGCAATGGCTGAAGAAACTGGATCCAGAGAAATATACGCACAAATTGTCGAAGATTTCAGAGATAGACCAGATTGGTACTATCAAACTGAACAATTCAACAAGAGTCAAGAAGAACAGATTGATGCTTCAAAGGGTAAAATTTCATGGTGGAAATTTTGGAACAAAGGTACAAAGACTGAAAATACTTCTAATGATCAAATTGTTCCAAGTAAAGGAACCATCAGTCAAGTGTCTGATAAATTTGATGAATCAATTGAATTTAATCCTTTACAATTCATAAGCGCAGGTGTTCCACTAGGTAAATTTCCAAAGATTGATTATAAAAACAATCACTTGAATTATTTAGTCACTTGGTTTGGTCTATCATTTGCTTCTACAATTTTACTATTTATGACAATTAAAAAGGGTAAGATGATAAATCCAAAAGGTGAAAAATTAAAACATGCTAATAAATTCATGAGATAGTAGTCTAATCTCTTTATAACTTCTTCTTCTTCTTCTATTTATCATATATACCATATAACATATGGCATATATCTATTACTTTCTGTATATACAATTTAACAATTTAACAATTTCTCTTATAAAATTATGTAATTGATTATATAACATTATTTTTTTTGTTTTAAATTTTTGTGTTTTTTTTTTTTGTTAGACGCGTCTTTTTAAACTTAAAAGAAAAAAACATTAACGAAATTTTTTAAAGTGAAAACATTAACGATTGTATAAAAGGTTCTTTGGTCAGTACAGTTATATATTTGATTAAACAAGGATAAATTCAAGAAAATATGGTGTCTACAACTCCTAAACGTTCTAATAATACAACAGCTGCTGGATCAGCTTTATCAACAACAAGTTCTGTATTCCCAATAGTGAGACCAAGTACTCCAAAACAACAATCTAAACAGAATAGGTCATCAATGTTAATCAATACAACAACATCACCAGAGTCTAAAGTTCAACACTATCCATTGTCATCACCTTACTATGTTCACCAGTTACCACTACTTTCAACAAATACTTCCATTGGTGCTAATCGTTATAGTTCAGTCAATGTTCAACATCATGCCAGTGATGGTACTGTCATTGAAGATAGAAGATCATCTAATCAACCATTAGTATCATCAACGGTGATGGAATCAACAGAGTTACCATTTTTCAATTCAGAGAGACAAAATGAATTAGGTGATACTTTAGATTCAATACATTCAAATTTAATTCAGTTAAATAAAGTTCATGAATCATTGACAAATTTTAATGAATCATTTGCAGCATTACTATTTGGATTAGATGTTAATGCTTGGTGTGTGAATTTCGAAGAAGCACCTAATGTTAAGACATGGTCAGATAGAGATCAATTAATTGAATTGAATGGAAAGATTGAACATTTAAAAGGTGAAATTTATAAACTTGAACAAGAAAAGCAAGATAGAATAATAATGCCACCTCCATTACCATTTAGTGGATATAATAACACAACTAATAGACGAAGAACTGTACTTGGTTCATCATCAACAACTATACCAAAGACACCTGTTAGATCTGCTAGAACAACACCACGAAAATCAATTACAGAGAGTACTCAAAGAATAACAAGATCAAGTCAAAGACCACAAGTTAGTCAACAACGACAACAACCTCCAACATCAACACTAAGAAAAAGACAACAACAGCAACAACAGCAACAACAGCAGCAGGAACAGCAACATATAAATTTACGCGAATCAACAAGAACAACACCAGCTGCACCAAGATTAAATTTATCATCAGCTAAAAAGACATCTAGTATACCTAAATTAAGTTCAAATTTAACATCATTTGATGATACATCAATAGAGAGTGGGAATAATGGATCACAAGTAAGAAGAAGTACTAGATTCAGTTTAACAGGGAATAATATCAATAGATCAAGTAGTAGTGAAGGATTTCAAAGTAAAATACCTAAAATATCGTATGGTATCAATAAGAAAAGGACTAGAAGTAGTAATTCTAAAAATTCAAGTGATGGTTGGAGTGTTAAAGGTAGAGCTCCATTTAAATAGGACTAAAGTTTTTTTCTGTCTTCTGTGTTTTTTTTTTTTTTTTTTTTTTGGTTATTTAAGTGTTTTTTTTTTTTTGGATATATAGAGAAAAATGAATGAATGAATTATATATATAGAATACATATAGAATAAGCAAACAAGTAAAGAATAAAGATGGAAAAAAAACCACCACTAAACTAAGGTTTTGGAATTCTTAAACTTTTACTTATCATTAAACAACCTTGTATGAAAAACAAACCACTTAATGGATGCCATTCATAAAAAGTACCTTCCCATAATAAACCACCAATGAATTGAGTACCAAACAAATCATTATGAATGAAAAAGCTCATTAAAAACACCAACCATAAAGAAGTTGGAATTGGTAAACCTTCAAAATATTGTGATTTACCTGATTGATCCTTAGGTATATTAGCCACTGTAACGTTAAATCTTGCCAATCTTGCCAATCCACACAAGACACAAAATGTTAATAACAAGACATCAAAAGTTGTTTGTAATCCAATACTAAATGCAATTGAAGCAGGTGCAACACCAAATGAAATTAAATCTGCCAATGAATCTAACTCTTGACCTATCAATGAAGCTTTATTTCTTAATCTAGCAACTTTACCATCGAAAAAGTCAAAGAATAAACCTAATAGAATAAAGAATACAGCCCTTTGAACATAGTGTTTTTGACCTGTTAAGGTAAATCTCAGACATGATATAATTGAATAAAAACCTGAAAATCCATTTAACAATGTGATGAAATCAGCCATGTGTAAATTACGAATAAATGATAAATGTCTATTATCAGTGGTAAATGCTAAGAAATCTTTTTCATCAGGTGGAGGTAATGGTTCATCAGATAATGAAAAAATTGAAGACATTGAAGATGATCTTCTCTTTTTCAATAAATTTGATGATTGAGTACTAAATGAAACTGGTTGTTGTTCCGAATCTGAAACATCAGAAATTGCAGATGAATCATTTACTGACTGTGGAGTAGGAATCTTTGATATTCTCTTAGACATTGCTTGTTGTAAATAGACAAAAACAAGAAAGGAAAACAAGTATAAAATTGTTTTAAACTATTCTAATTATATGAATTTATAATTAATATATATACCAAAAAAAATTTACTTATAAATATAAAAAAGAAATACAGATATAAAACAAGTTGAAAGCAATTTTAAATAGAAAATTCAACAATTTTCATTTTGCTTTTTGCTTTTTGCTTTTTGCTTTAAAGTTTTTTTCTTTTCTCTCCTTTTGTTTACACAAAAAAAACGTTTACTATAAAAATATTACATAATTAATTATGTCATATTTCATGTGATAATTTAATTTTAATTTAATATTTAAATCTAACAACTTCATCAATTGCCTTTGCAACTCTTTTAACGTTACCTTCATTTAAACCAGCTATACTTGCTCTACCAGAACTAACTAAATAAACACCATGTTCTTTTTCTAATCTTGCAACTTGATTTGAATTTAAACCTGTAAATGAAAACATACCTTGTTGTTCAACGATATGATTCCAAGTACCAGGAGTTTCCAAATTTTCTAATTCTAAAGTTAAAGATTTTCTCATTAAACTAATTCTACTTGACATTGTTAATAAATCTTGTTCCCACTGTTTAAATAATTCAGGTGTATTTAAAATTAAAGAAACAATTTTAGCACCATATGCTGGTGGATTTGAAATTTCAGATCTAATAATTTTTGACAACTGTGATAAAATTGCTGAATTTAAATCTTTATTAAATTTTGGTAAAATAACATGAATTGCACCAACTCTTTCACCATACATACCAACATTTTTAGCAAATGATTGTGCAATAATACTAGGGAATGAATAATTTGAATTATTAGTTGCATATCTAACAGCCCATGCATCTTTATCTAATGAACCAGATGAAAAACCTTGATAAGCAGAATCAAATAGAGGTAAATGATTATATTCATTAATTGTATCTAAAATTTGAATCCATTCTTCAGGTTTTGGATCTAAACCTGTTGGATTATGAGCAGTTGAATGTAATAAAAATACAGAATTTGTTGGTGCTGATTTAATAGTTGATAAAAATCCATCTAAATCTAAACTTTTATTTGAATCATTCCAATATGAATAATAATCAACTTTTAAATCTAAATATTCAAAAATTTGAACATGATTTGCCCATGTTGGTCTAGATAGATAAATAGTAGGTGGACTAGTTGTAGAAGAACTTTTATAAAAATCTTTAATAAATTTACCTGCAATATGTAATGCACCAGTACCTGATAATGATTGAATTGAAATTATACGATCTTCTTCAATAACTTTTGAATCATCACCTAATATAACTTTAGCTGCAGCATCTGTAAAAGATTTATAACCAGATATAGCTAAATATTCATGATTATAATCTGATGAATTTTGTAATAAATTCTCAGCCAACTTAACTGATGGTAAAATCCATGGCTTACCATTGTTATCTCTATAGGCTCCAATACCTAAATCAACTTTATCACTTCTATTATCAACACTATATCTAGCCTTTAATCCAAATAATGGATCAGGTGGTAATTGGGAAATATTATCAATTGAAAATGATCTCATTGTATGTATGTATGTATATATATATATAATATCTATATCTATATATATCTCTCAATGTAAAAAAGACAAAAATAAATGGGAGGGGATGGATATTTAAATGAAAACGAAAAACTCAAAAAACCGAAAAAAAATTACTCAAAGATAAAAATCTCTCCCGCAATGACTGAACAAAAAAAAACAAAAAATTTAATAAATTTAGCCTAAATTTATATTACATAATCATACACTAACAAAATTATATGTGATTATATAATGAAATATATCTACCGTCTCCAATAAAATTTTATCCCTTCCACCGCGGACTTTAACCCTCCTCCCCCGGGTATTTCTCGTTGAAAACAAAACAACCCCACACAAAAATATATTATGTAATCAGTACTTTTTATTTTTAAAAAAACGTCTTCTTATGTAATACATTAGATAATCATTTTTGTATTATATAATATCTTATGTAATCCTAGAAAAAAATTTAAAAATTTTTATTTTTTTTAAATTTTTGTGTTTTTTTATTATGTTTTATGCTTATCTTTTTTTATATGTAAATTTGTGTCTTTGTTTGTTTCCCCTTTTCAATTGTTACTACTATCTGTCTTTTTGAATATTCTCTCACATTAATTGTTGTTAATTTCAAATATGGATCTCATTGGTGATATTGTTGAACACGATATTCAACCTCCTTCTAATCCTATACCGTCGTCATCTACCACCTCTGTTTTTAGTAGAAGGTTAAACTCTGTTAAATCAGGTGGTAATGGTACAGGTTTCCCAATGGCTTCAAAAAGGAAACCTTCCCAATGGACTTCAAGATTACAAAATAAAGGTTTATCTTCAATGTCAGATGCTGTTAAGTCAAGTAAGATTAGGGAGAAGAAGGATGATTTAGTACTTAATTATGATGGATTATCGGAGAAGGAACAGATTCATCAGGAGAATATAGAGTTATTGAGTAAAATGTCCGATAAGGAGAAAGAGGAAAATAAGCAAGAATTAATTGATACTTTAGATCCTAAAATTTTACAAATGTTATTGAATAGAACAAGCAATGCCGGTACCAATAACAATACTGAAACCAATACACAAATCAATTCCAATGTTGGTACAACTACTAGTAACCCTAGAATAACAACTTCCAATCCAAATAATTCAACGGTAAATTATATAGAAGGTCCAGGTACATGGATTGGTGGTGATAAGAAGGGAGAAATTCCAAATAAGTTTAATGAATCTAGATCAAATTCCACTTCAAATAGTTTATTTGCAGAATCAGATTCTGAATCAATTGTATCAAGTCCTAATTTAAAACCAGCATTAAGAAAAAATTCTTCATCTTCTTTATCTTCTTCTTTTGATAAGAAATCAGTTAGATTTAGTAATGAAGCAACTATAAAATATATGGATGTTAAATCACCTGTTTTAACATTTAAAAAGAATTTAACAACAAATAATAATAATAATAATTCAACTACGAACGATAATGATAATAATAAGAAATGTGATGATAATTGTGAAGGAGAAGAAGAAGAATGGGAAGATATTCAATATTTGGATGATAATCTTGCACCTTCATTTAAAGATGCAAAAGAATTTTCTAAATTGGATAATCAAACAATAATTGAAAATGAAAAATCTTCATTTCATTTCCCAAGTCCAAGTGATAAAGAGAAAGGTCAAGATGAAAAATTAGATATTAATGATCCAAATTTCAATGAAAAATTACATGCTAAATATTTCCCTGATTTACCTAAAAATATTAAACAGTTGGATTGGATGAAACCACTTGATGAATTATCTTCAAATAAATTAACATATGATTCAATTGATAAATTAAGATTTGACTTTAATGGTGATTTAATAACTTTAGAAAATTTATCAAATTATAATTCTTCAAATGGATTATACCATCATTCTGAAGATGCAGAATTACCAGGTTATACATTTTCAGAATTGGCTCACTATTTAAGATCAACATTCCCTGGTCAAAGATGTATAGCTATAAGATCTTTAGGTAGAATCATGTATAAATTAGGTACTTCAACTTATCAAGTTGTTCAAATAGAAGAAGATGATGATGAGCAAGAGAATGGTGAAGAAATTAAACCTAAAAATAAAGACTGGTTTGCAAACCAATGTTGGAGTTTAATTATAGATTTGAAAATATTAGATATATTGAATGATTGTACCAGTGAGAAACAAAAAAATCTAAGTATTTTAAATTATGCAATTGAAGCATTATATTTATGGAAACAAGGTGGTGGTGATATTAAAGTTAAAGAAATTTTAGAACGTAGAGAACAATTCAAGAAACAAAGACAAGCTATTTAATTATACTTCTATACTATTTATTTAATTTATATTTATTTATTTATTCATTCATTCATCAATTGTAGCAATTGAAACTTCATTAATAGTTGAATTTAATCTTTCATTTCTCATTATTTTATAATAATGATCGGTAAATTGAACAGCATTCATAAATCTTAAAAATTTCTCATCATGGGTAATAACAATCAATTGGAAATTCTTTTGATTTGAACGAACTTCAATTATACTATTTAAAGCTTTTGCTAAACTTTCAATATTTTCATCGTCTAAATTAGTAGTTGGTTCATCTAATGCAATCATACCAAAATTTAATCCAAAACATTCAGCTAAACTTAACCTTATTATAATCGCTGCTAGTACACGTTGTCCAGCTGAACAACGTCCTCTCATGTCTAATTCGGTACCATTTTTAACCATAACAACTCTATAATTGTATGATCTCATGGTATTTGAAGTACTTGATTTAATAGGATCTGCTTTAATCATAATTGTATCAACGTCATTACCCATATATGTAGTTTTCCATAATTCATCAATAATTCTATTAATTTCCTTCATTTTCACTTGATGAAATTCCATAACGGCACCATCAATCGCTTGTGCATATGTTGTTAGATCAGATTGCATCGATAATTTGGTTTGTAATGATGCATACTCGTGTAAATATTTTGAATCAATATCATGGTAATCTCTCTTGATCTCTAAATTTGCAACTTGGATCTGTTTGTTTATTTGGGTTATTTCACCAGATTTCGATGAAAGTTTGTTCTGTAAGTTGGTTTGTCTATCTTGAAGTTGTCTGGATTCTTTCAAATATTTTTCTCTTTTAGCATGTGCATTTTGGTTACTTAATTCTTCTATTTGAACTTCAATATCGGTGAATTGTTCTTGTAAATGACAAAGATCAATGTTATACCGTATGGTTCTTTCTTCGTTATCGGTATCTTTCAATTCGTCCTCTAATTGACGTAGATCTTGTTGATCCTTTTGAGTCTCATTTTCAAATGTTTCAATGGATGATTTAAGTTTTGAAACTTGTCCTTTCAAATTGGCTAACTCATCTTGATGTTCTTTTTCATATTCACCAATCTTCATATCAAGTTCCACTAATTTTCTATTTATTTCTTTTAGTTCGGTGATTTGGGAATTTATTGTGTCTAGTTTCAATTTCCCCTTTGATTTAAACTCGTGGAATTTGGCTGTTTGCTCAGTTTGACTGACTGTAAGTTTCTCGATGTTCTCGCTTTCTGAATCAAGTGTTTTTTGTAAATTGTAAACTTGTTCATTGATCTCATCTATCGATTTTTCAATGTTAATCTTATCCATGAATGATTTTTCAAGGTTACTGATATATAACCTTTTATCTTTAATTGAATTTTCCAAATTAGTCAAGTCTCTGAAAGCTTCTTCTTTATTGCTACTCAGTCTGTCCAACTGTGTTCTCAAACTTTTAACCTCAAGATTGATCTTTGCTTGTCTTGTTTCTAAAGTTTCAATACTTTCCATTGATCCACTATTACCATAACTATCAAATTCATTCTGTAGTGTGTTTAGTTGTTCTTCGATCATTTCAATCTCTTTCACTAATCTCACTATCTCATAAACTGAATCTTTCAAGACATTCACACTACTCAGTTCTTTCTTCAATGAGTCCACTCTAGATTCTAAAGATTTTAAATCTTGAGTTGCTTGTAAATTTGCATCGTGTGTCATATTCAACACATCAGAGATTTCAGATAACTCCCCATTGTTTTCAAGTTCAGTCAATCTCTCAACATCTTTTGTGATGCTTCTTAAATGATCAAGCCAATTTTTTTGTTCTTCTAAATTAACTGCACTTTGCTGTTTTTTCTCAAGCTTTGATATATCTTTAGCAATAAGTGTTAAAACCTGTGATTTCATAGAACAATCTTCAAATTCTCTATGGCATAACAAACATGAGTTTCTTTTCTCCGCTAAATTGATTGCCTTCTTATTAAATTCAATATTATACTTAATCTTATCTAACCCAGATTCATATAATTCATAAGTCTTTTCGGCCTCTTCAAGGTTCTGTTTCCATGAATCGATTGATTTACCTTTCAAAACAATCTCGATGTTTGCATTCAAATTTGAAATTTCCAACTTCAACTTATTTTCGGTTTCTTTTAAGCTGCTTACCTTGGCATTGGTCTTATATTGAACATCTTTTAATAAACTCAATCTTTCAGTCTGTTCTTGAATTTGTTTTGAAAGCTGGAGGATCTTACTGTCTATCTCGTCTTTACAAGAATTGGTATTGAATGTTCGGTTAAGACCTGTCTCATAAATATCTTTAATATTTTCAATTGTAGATTCAAGGGTATTTTGCAAGTTGGTTTTTGAATCGTTCAAATAATTAACCTTTGCCAAAGACTCGGATCTTCTGCCAACTTGCCCAATTGATCTATTTATTTGCTCCAGCTCATATTCAAGATCTCTGATTTTTTTATTTGTATTGGCTGTCTCTCGAACAATAGTACCAACTATGTTTTTACTCTTCAATTCAGTATGTTCTTGCTGCTTTAAAGACAATTCCTTCTTTTCAACTTCTAGCTTACTCTGATTTGATTTTATGTTAATCAGTATTTTTTCCAAGTCTCTCTTTTTATTCTTTAAATTTTCAACATCTTTGGTAATATATGAAACATGTTGCTGTGCGGAGAGCAAACTTTCCTTAGTAGCCTCTAATTCAAACTGAAAGTCGTCATCTTCAGATTTGAATTTCCTATCTTCTTGTTCATACAAAGATTCATATTTTATGATTTGATTACTCAACTCTTTTGAAAATTCATTGTTATTTGATATATTCAAGTGACCTTTAAAGTGATTTATATGTTCATTCTTGGCAGATATATTGGCCTCGTATTGTTTCTTCAATTCTTCTAATCTTCCCTCTTTGACAATTAAAGTAGAATAATCAACTCTGTATTGACCCAAAATCTTTAATTTATCTTGTAAAGTGGAGGATAGTTGCTCTACAACATTTCTCTTTGAATTTAAAATATTCTCAAATTCATTCAAATTGTTTTGTAATTGTTCAAGTGGTAAATTTAAAACCTTAGTTGTGGATGTTATCATAGAGATCTGTTGACTCATATTTGTTCTTTGCTGTTTTAAATATTCAATCTTATTCAAAACATGCTCAAAATCTTGATTAGACGTAAATAATCTTTCAGATTCTTTCTTAATCTCTTCAATCTCAATAGATAAATTCTCTGTCTCGCGATTGAATTCATCCACTTGTCTATTTAATTCATCAATCTCATTCAACTTATTATGCGCTTTCACCCTATCATGTTTCAAATGTTCGACATTGTTATTAATTAGTTTAATTTCAATATTCATCTCTTTATTTATATTTTTAAAATTTTCCAAAACTTTAATAAATTTCACAGAATCGAAAATCTCATCGAACTTTTTCTTCAAAGAGGCAGAATCACTAATTGGCCATAAACTCTCATCTTGATGACAAAATATAACATAGTTTAAGATAGCTTTAGAAACACCTAAATATTGAGGAACAACGGTTTCAATATCTGCCACTTTCGAACTAACTGTCTGTTTCTCTCCATTATGAATAACCAATAACTGATTTTCTCTAGTTTTAAAAGTAATATTATTTGTCTTTGGATTTCTTGAAGCCATTAAAGACTTACTAAGAATCATATTTGTTCCATTGACATTTTGAAATGCAAGTTTAACTAATGCTTTTGTCTCTGCTGTATTATTCAACATTCGAGGATCATGAATAAATGCACCATTCTTTGAATTAGGAGGCAAATCACCTGTTGTTGCATATCTTAAACACTCAATGATTGTGGTTTTACCTGATCCATTCGTACCAACTATCAATGTCAATGGCTTGTTAAACTGTATCGTCTCAGGGGTATCTCCAAATGATCTGATCCCCGTTATAGAAAGTCTATAAATACTAGACATTTTGAGTGAAAAAAAAAAAACCCAAGGACTAAGTCAAGCTCAATTCCAAATCTATCTCTTGATCTAATATTTCTCCTTCTAGAAATTTCAATGCTAAGCCTATAGATTGATTCATTCAACAAGACAAATAATGGGAAAAACCTTTAAAACATCTTTAAATCGTAAACTTTTTAAACAAAATAAAAATAAAAAAAAATGATAAAACCGAAATATTACATCTTTACACCGTCTATTAATTTTTCAATAAAAAAAAAAATCACAAAAAATCAAAAGAAAAAAAATGCAGCGAAATTTCGATGAATTTCTATGGCATCTCTAAATGCTAACAGAATTTATGTTTTAAATTTCAAAATCTATTACTTTTTGTTGAAGATGTTTGTTATGTTGTTATTTTCCTTTTTTTTTCTAATAGGATTTGAGAAAACTTATTATTAGTGATACTTGGAATCAGTACATTTGTTTATGTTCAAAAGATTTGTCGATTCACATTATACACTTACAAGGACAACTTCTTCCATTCATTTAAATACTCACCATCATCTTTTAAATATTAGTAGTAAAATTCCTTATCAAATAAGAGACATGTCATCAACAGCTACAACACAAAATCAACCTGAGTGGATTAAACCAGTCACTAAAGTTGAAGAAAATGCACCAGTTTTAAAACTATACAACACTTTAACTAGATCAAAAGTTGAATTTATTCCAAAATCAAAGGATGAAGTTACTTGGTATAGTTGTGGTCCAACAGTTTATAATTCAAGTCATATGGGTCATGCACGTAACTATGTGACAATTGATATCAATAGAAGAATTATTCAAGATTATTTTGGTTATAATGTTACATTTATACAAAATGTTACCGATATCGATGATAAGATTATCATCAAAGCTAGACAAGAATATTTATTCAAGAATTTTAGTGAAGCATTTTTAAAGCTTGAAAAAATTCCACAAGAGTTAATTAATAAAGCACAAGAAGGATTTGAAACTTATGTGAGTAAGAATCTACCTGAATTTTCACAACAAACAGCGGAATCTGATTTTATCAAATGGACTCAATCACTTGATTTAAAACAATTGAGTTTACAACAACCAAAATTACCAATGCATGTTAAGGCTGCCATTGCCGCATTAAATGCTATCAATTCATCAGCATCAGTCTCTGTTGAAGAATTTTTATTCAAGACTCAAGATATTATTGTTCCAATATTAGATTCAGAATTAGGTTCTACAGTGACAGATCCTGAAATTTTCAAAAATTGTTCATCATACTGGGAAAGGAACTATGATCAAGATATGGCAAGATTAAATGTTTTACCAACTACAATTACCACTAGAGTCTCTGAATATGTTCCTGAAATTGTTGAATTTGTTGATAAAATAGTGGAACAAGGATTCGCATATGCAACATCAGATGGATCTGTTTATTTCAATACTGCTAAATTTGATCAAGATCCAAGTCATGACTATGCAAAATTAGCGCCATGGTCTAAAGGAAACATGGAATTAATTGAAGATGGTGAAGGTTCATTATCTAAATCAGATACAAAATTAAATCCATCCGATTTTGCACTTTGGAAATCATCAAAACCTGGTGAACCATTTTGGGATTCGCCATGGGGTAAAGGAAGACCAGGATGGCATATTGAATGTTCTGTCATGGCTGCTGATTTTGTCGGTGATGGAATGGATATTCACTCTGGTGGTGTTGATTTAGCGTTCCCTCATCATGATAATGAATTGGCCCAATCTGAAGCTCATTTTGGTTGTGAACAATGGGTTAATTATTTCTTACATACTGGTCATTTACACATTGAAGGTCAAAAGATGTCAAAATCTTTAAAAAATTTTATCACTATTGATGAAGCATTAGAGAAGTATACATCTAGACAATTAAGATTATGTTTTGCATTAGTTCAATGGAATAATTCATTAGATTTCAAAGAAAGTTTATTACATGAAGTTAAATCAATTGAATCAACATTAAATAGATTCTTTAACAATGTTAGAGCTTTGAAAACTGATAATGATCATAAATTAGAATCTGGTATTGTTATTTCAAAGAAATTTGGAGATTTAGAGAAAAAACTATTGAAAGATTTACAAAATACTAAGAAAAATGTTCACGCTGCATTCTGTGATAACTTAGCCACACCAATTGCTATTAGATCATTAAGTGAATTGGTTAATATTACAAATACTTATATCAGTTCAGTTGGATCTGAAATTAGAATTGAACCATTATTACAAGTTGTTTACTACGTTACTAAAATTTTAAGAATATTAGGTTTTGAAACAAGATCAGATTCATTAGGATGGTCAAGTAATTCTGAATCATCTGAACAATCAAGTTCCAGTGTGGAAGATATTGCTATGCCATACGTTAAAGTTTTATCATCATTCCGTGATTTAGTTCGTAATTCTGCTATAAAGAAGGAAGATTATAAGATTTTCTTAGAAGCTACCGATACTTTAAGAAATACAGATTTATTAAACCTGAATGTTTCATTAGACGATAGAGCTGATGGACAAGGTGCTTTAATTAAATTTTTAAATGAACAAGAAAAGAAGGAATTAATTGCTCAACAAGAAGAAAAATTACAATTACAATTAGAAAAAGAACGTAAAAAATTAGAACAGCTAAAGTTGAAAGAAGCTAAAGAAAGGGAAAGAATAGCCAAGGCTAAAGTTAGTCCATTAGATGTTTTCAAAACTGAAGAATATAAAAAAATTTACTCTGAATGGGATGAATCTGGATTACCTATTAAAACAGTTGAAGGTGAAGAAGTTACTAAAAGTGCTAAGAAGAAGCTAGTTAAGATTCATGAAGCTCAAAAGAAGTTACATGAAGAATACTTAAAGTCATTATCTAACTAATCAATCATATATAAAATTAAAGTATAAACTAATATAATAAAACGGTATAATAAGTTGAGGCTATAGGAATGGAGAGATCTATCAAGATACGTGTTATATAATAAATTACATAATATTGAAAGATTTTTGCAGCTCTGAGGCTCAATCAGAAAATTAAAAAATATTTGTGAAAATTGTACGTAAACGTACCCCGTACTCCGTAGTGTACGTGCGGGTATATATAATTATATATTATTATATATTATTATATATCTGTGTACTCCGTTATATTTATTTAAATTCCCTGATATCCTCCGAACACCGTACAAAGCATACCCCGTGAAACTTATAAATTAGAGGAGAGGAATATATATGTCATTCCGCGAGTCCGAGATCTCACTTTGTATATAAATATTTTTATTATATAAATTGTAGTTATCCACTGGGGTTAAGGAATATCAATAATTAGTCTTATAAATATACTTATAATGTATACTGATACATTTCTATTAATTAAAATACCTATTTAAATATGAATTTTTTTGATTACAAAAGAGAATAGTAATTTAACCGAGAGATAGAGAGAAAAAATGTAAAAAATGAAAAGAAAAAAAAAATCAGCCCATCTTATAAAATTGAGTAATTCGTTATCCTAAAAAAAAAAGAGGGGAATTTATGATAAACCTCTTATAATGGAAACGGTTAAAGTATATTAATTGCACTACTTCTTCCCCTCCATAAAATATACCCCATGGATAGATCACATGCTGCTTTAAACAATTATCTTTCCGTCTAAATATGATTTGTCAAATTGATCATATAGACTATCACTGATCATCATATTGTATATATATATTTAATCTTTATTATATATGTGTGTGTATTATTATATACAGTATACTATATCGTAGTCTATTCATTATATATACAAAAACTTATAAAGACTCTTAAGGCCTTGCCATATCGTAATAAGTCGGGTATGAGAATTTGCTTTACCTCCCCATATATATGCCCAAACTGTTATTAGTAAGAAAATTAATCTAGGCATATATATTATATATATATACACGTACGTACACTTTCTCCGAGTCTCCGACTCCGATGAAAATTTATTCCTAATGTTATCCTGCGTATATACACTGCATATTCACTAGGCTCACACTACACTTGTACCATGCGGATAATATTATACATGGCCTTAATTTATAGTCTAGTTTGCTTAATCTAGAATTAATCTACAACTGTAGTTAATATTAGCAATTAGTAATTAGAATACTTCTAACAAGTATACAGTGTACACAGTTTATACTATATAGTATATACTATATAGTAATATACTGTCATAATATACTGTAATGATAAATGGTTACTTATAGTACCCCAAATACTAAATGTAAATTTAGAACTATTGGCGGCGTAGTTTATTTACCTCCCGGTTTTTTCCATATTCTAGGCAATAAAATTTTCGGAGTCGAGAATCATCAAGCTTTTGGCTATATAGGCCAGTGTATAGTATTCCCCGGACCCCTCTAAGTTTATATATAAACACCCCCATATAATTCACACAATCATACGTACAGAACATCATATATTCTTATATTATACGATATATCCAATATAGTATAATAATATATAAGTATATATATTATACAATATATACACCATATATTGAATATTGAGTAGAACTCCGTAAAGGCAATTGAAAACGAATAGAAAAGTAATACCGGCTATTGCATCAATATGGACCCGTATAAAAAAAATACATTCCAGGCCTAACAATCGCGAAGACCGAAAAAAGTGGCAAAACAAAAAGAAAGAAAAGAGAAAAACAAATTATTCAAAACTTAATTTCATCTCCATAGGCATAAACAAAAACAAAAAAAAAAAAATATAAAACCTTAAAAGTATACAAAATCAGGCTATATATTGCAAAATTACAAAAAACTTTAATGACATATATAAATATAAAATATGTATAAAATTATAGTAAAGGAATACATAACCGATACCTTTCCTATAAATAAATTAAAATTACAGGATAAATCGTGATTTACTCCGATGTTATGTCACTTAAATATACAAAACCCCCTGTATAAAAATAAATGATTCACCTGCCAGACATTTCCATTCCGAATATCTACGACACTGTATATTAAAAATAATTGAATCATCTCTCTAGTGTATATATACGTGTATATACAATGCCACGTACGTTTATCCACTAGGCCCCATCACCCCCCCCCCC
>JAJLSX010000105.1:0-21787 GCA_030567815.1 Ogataea piceae | reverse complement strand
CCCCCCCCCGGTAAAAAAAAAAATCTTTAAAACAAATTGATTATGTAATTTAATTTTTAATTATTTTTTGTTTTTGGGCGTTGAGAAAAAACAGACCAAAAAAAGACAAAAAAAAAAAAAAAACTTTAAAAAAGACAAAAGTTAAAACAAAACAAAAATAAAACAAAAAAAGTTTTAAATAAATAGCCGTCGACAACGTTTATTTATTTATTATTACATATATTATATCTATTTAATCTATATATTGTCTGATATATATATATATTCCATCTATATCTATTATATACATATTTTATCGTTTGATATATAGGTATTATATTGGCTGTCATCTTGTAAGGTATTTCTTTGTTTGAGAAAAGGGGAAATTTATATATCTCAATTGTACAATAGATAATATATATATATAAATATATATACATATACATATACATATATTCATCCACATACACATATATGACATCTACATTTGAATCAACAAGAAGGCCATCAATGGCTGAGAGAAGACCATCAATGGCTGAGAGAAGACCATCGGTGGCTAATAGGCGTCCATCAATTATACCTTATTTAGCAGGTATTGAGAAACCAATCATTCCAACAACGCCTGAAGAATGTGATGTTTTAATCTGTGGTACAGGATTAGTTGAAAGTATTTTAGCAGCTGCATTAGCATGGCAAGGTTCAAATGTTTTACATGTTGATTCAAATCCATACTATGGAGATACATGTTCAACTTTAACAATTGATCAAATTAAATCTTGGTGTCACAATGTTAATTTAAATACACCTGGATTTCATGGTTTTAGTAAAGCATTACTTTATATACCAAGACCAAATCAATTAAATTCAAGAGATTATAGTATTGATTTAACACCAAAAATTTTATTTGCCAAATCTGATTTATTATCACTTTTAGTTAAATCAAGAGTTCATAGATATTTGGAATTTCAATCAATTAGTAATTTCCATACTTTTGAAAATGATTCATTTGGTAAATTATCATCATCAAAAGAGGAAATATTTACCGATCAATCATTATCTTTAACAACAAAGAGAAATTTAATGAAATTTATGAAATTTATATTTGAATATGATTCTGTTGATTTAGAAGATTATAAATTTAAACCATTTACCAAATTTATTGAAGAAAAATATAAATTAACAAATGGTCAAATTAATGAATTATGTTATACATTAGGTTTAGTTTCAACAACTGATATTCAAACAATTGAAGGATTATCAAGAATAAGACGTTATTTAACTAGTTTTAATGTTCATGGTAATTTTCCAACTTTATATTCAAAATATGGTGGACCAGGTGAAATTTCTCAAGGTTTTTGTAGATCTGCAGCTGTTGCTGGTGCAACTTATAAATTAGATACTGCAATTCAACAATTTGATTTTAAAAATAAGATTGCTACTTTTAAAGATGGTTCAAAAGTTAAAGTTACTGAAAAAATTGTTTGTTCTCCATCTCAAGCTCCAATTGGTGCTAAATTTGTTCCAAGTAAAAATTATGAAATTTCAAGATTAATTACAATTGTTGGTAAATCTTGTAAAGAGTGGTTTTCTGAAGGTGAATCTTCTTCAATTGTTGTTTTCCCTCCATTTAGTTTACCTTCAATTAATAAATATCCAATTCAAGTTATTATAATGGGTTCAGGTACAGGTTGTTGTCCAAATAATCAATGTATTTGGTATTTATCAACTTTAGAAAAAAATGATAAAGGTAGACAAGATTTAGAAAGTGCTTTAAATAAATTAGAAGAAAGTATTTTAAGAGAATCTGAAGATGGTGGATTTGATATTAATTTAAATAATGATGATGTTTCATTAAATCAAAATGGTAATTATTCGGTGATAAATTCAATTAAATTAGGTAAATCTTTTAAAGAATTTGTTCCAAAGGAAAAATTAACATTTTTATTTAAATTAATGTTTACCCAATTTACATCAATTGAACCATTTGGTGTTGTTAGTGAAAATTTATTCAAGAAAAATAATAGTGTCGATGGGAATATCATCATGAAAGAAAATGAAGATGACGCATTTGCTCCTGATAAAGGTATAATTTATTCAAATATGCCATCAACTGAAATTTCTTATGATGGTGTTATAACTGAAGCCAAAGTTTTATATTCTGAAATTGTTGGTTCTGACGATGATTTCTTTGATGTTGATTTCGAAGATGAAGAAGATGAAGATGATGATAGTAATAATAATAGCAATAACAATTCAAATAATCATCACAATAATAATGATTCTGCTATTCTTGATGAAGAAGATGAAGAGTTTAAAGATGAGATGGACTTTGAATTATAATTATATCCATCTATCTACCCATCATGTCCTCCTAACACTTAATTACCCCACTGTTATTCCGTCGAATTTTCTTGTTTTTGTTTTTTTTTTGTTTTTTTTTTTTTGTTGTCTTTTGATAAGGTTAAACTATTGATAGTTTACGATACTATACTTCTTACAATTGTTTTTATTACTACAACTTGTTGTTACTCTCTATCATTATATACATATATATATGTGCCTATATTTCATTCACCGGTTGAATAAAATTCCCCTCCATTATAATATTTCATTTCTACGTGTGTTTATTCCTTTTACTTTTATATAATTTTTTTTAAAAAAAGGATTTAAACCATCCAAATTAAATTAATTGATTTTTTATTTATTAATAACATAAAGAAAAATAAAAATATAAATAAATAAATTATATAAACCTTATTAAAACAAAATGAACACTAATTAAAGTATCATTTATTCAAAAAGTCTTTCATTAAAGTACATTTCTATCTTCTTTCAAATAAATATTTTATTCAACACATTTATTGTTGAGAGAAGTATTCTAATAAGACATTTCTTTCTTCGGAATCAGCACCCCAGTTCTTGATAACAACAACGGAAGCACCAACAACCTTTCTAGCGTTACCTTCTCTGTCTAAAGCACATAAACCGGCCCATTCACCTAATTGCTTAGCATCTGAGACCTTGATTAATGGAATCTTGTCTTCTGGTTCGTTAGCTAAAGCTTCAACTAACTTAATGATTGATTGTTCAGTAACTGAGTCACATAAGACAACTAATTGAGCTTCTCTTCTAGATAAAGCCTTGGTAGATTCTCTTAAACCTCTGGCTAAACCATCGTGAACTAATGAGGTTCTTAAGACGGCTTGTAAACAGTCTTCAATGGAAACAGAAGCGGTTTCTTCAACGGCAACTTCTTCAACTTCAACTTGTTGGACTTCTTCAGTGTCGGACATTTTTAATATATTATTTGTTTTTTGTTATGATATAACTTCTTCCTCAGATGTATTTCTGGTCAGTTCGATAAAGAAAAAAGGGGAATTTTTTTAAAAATATAAGAGACGTTTCTTTACCAAGTATGTAAAAGACTTAAACAAAACTTTTCAGTAGTTAATTTGCTATGATTTCTCTCTTCTCACTTTCTCACTTTGTCATTTTCCTCAATAAAATTTCTTATTTTTTACTGCAGAATTTTTTTTTTTTGTTTTGTGAGAAATAAAATAAGAAATAAATTTCAAAAATGCCACGTGATATTTAATGAGGGTTTCATGCCCTATGGTGGGAGGTGTTGCAGATCACGTGATATATCACATAATCAGGAAATTGAATCTTTTTGTGGGGTAAGAATGTGTACAGATGTGTATCGTATATAGATATGTTATATTAACTTATATAGCAGAGCTATTTATATAAATAAAGGAATTTCAATTGCACCACCAACTGTTTGAATACCATCATTTTCTTTTTTCTTTTTCTTGGTATTACGTTTATTAATACCTTTTGATTTTGAAAAACGTTTTTTGGATGTACCATTGGTATCTTCTACAGTTTGATCTACATCTATACCATCTTCATCATGGTAGTTGTTATCTTCAATATGTGTGATATTTCCATGTCCTAGCACTGACTGTGCCAATTCATCAGTTATAGTTAATGATCTTGTATTCTTATTACTAACTGTAGCATTTTTAATTGATTGATTAATTAGTTGTGGTTTTTCAAAGTTGGTAGTTGGATGGAAAAAATCATCCAATGTAGTTAATTGACCATCACCTGTAATTTTTATCACTTTGATATTTTCATCATCTTTAATCATTTTTTCAATTACATGGTTATTATATCCAAATTTTTGTAACGGATCGTTATTGTATCTATTATTTTGTGACACATCTTCAAATATCATGTTTCGATCATCAAGTGCAATAGATTCTAATGTTATAAATTCTATACTAGTTCCATAGTGAATACTTCTTCCATCGGTTGAAGTTTGAACACCACCACTGGTGCCTCCTTGTGAACCAATTAATAATGAAAGTGTAGTTATACCATTCATATCTTTTCTTATTTTAATCAATTTAGAATGTTTAATTGATTTAATTATTTTAGAAAAATATCCAAAGTTGTAAAAAGATGAAATATTAGTCAACGATGGTATCATCTCAATATTTTCTATATAATCTAACTTCTCATAATCAACGCTAATATCATTTGGTCTGTATAATGTCATCTCTTTTAAAAATGGTTTCTTCTCTGGAAATATCAATTTTGAATATCCAATGGCATCATTCTCTGATCTTGAAATAAATACCAACTTGTTTTTAGATGGAGAGTCTGAACTACCATTTATATGTTCTTTAGAACAATATATGATAAATTCATCGGTATTTAAATCTTTCATATCTTTGAGAACGTCGTATAGTATAGAAGATTTAACTATAATTTCAAACATAACTTTACTTGGATCTAACTGAAAAATTGAAGTATCATCGAGTGAAGTAGCGTATTTATCAAATTCTGTCTCATTATTATTATTATTATTATTACCATTGTCATTATCATCATCATCATAATCGCTGTCGTTATCGTTACCTTTTAGTTTAGCTAGAATTTTTCCACCCTTCTTAGTATCAAATTGATAATCAGACGGATCAATATGTAAAGTTAAAATTTCACATCTCTCAATTATAAGATCGTCTTCAAATGCAATTATGAAAGGATCACCTTGAAGCTTATAACTAAGTATACATTTTGTCTTGTAGTCTGAAAAATCTTTATCTGTAGGCATATGAATATTTATTGTTTCAACTAATAGTCCTAAATCCAAAAACAACGAAACAGAAGTAATCTCATCCTCATCTCCGGTTCCATTATCAGATTCATCTTCTGTATCACCATCTTCAGTTGACGAATCAGATTCATTACTCACTTTCCCTTTATTGTTATCGCTTTTGTATTTGCCACTTTGTATAGGATTGAACTGATAACTACTAAATAGTCTTTTATCAAGAGATAAAACAACTTTGCAAACATTATTGTCAATAATACTAAAACATAACCCACTATGTGTTATATTAAGTAAACATGTCTTACCGAACGGTATGATAGAAGAGATAAGTTGATAAATAAGTACAATGTTGTGGGTAGATGCTGTAAATTGAACATTGTTCCTACTACTTATTAAAACTTGTTCATGATCTGTACTCATTGTTGAACTGCAATTTATTTATACAGAAGTAGTATTATATACCGTCTTTATTATATATATCATCCATATACAGACTGATTAGAAGAAGGATATAGCTGATATTTACTGTGATTTGTACTAAATTCCGAAAAACCAAAAACAAAAAAGATTTGTGGAAGATTTGAGCCGTTCAATCTTTTTTTTTTCGTACGCGTATTCTACTTTCACTATACGTACCTACATTACTACACTACACTACACTACACATACGAATGTTATAGATTATATACGGAGGTTGTGATTTTTATGAGTTGCCACTTATATGAGGGAATAATTCTATGACCGGGAGGTATTTAATGTAAATCAATAAAGAAAAGAGAAAGAGATAATATATATATGTATATCTATGATGCGATGTTAGCAATGTTTGTTAATAACTCTTGTTGATCTGGGGTTAAAGAACCAACCAATAGACCAAATTTATTAGCATCACTTTGTTGTATACTGGAGAATGAGTCTTTAAATGCTTTGAAAACATTGATATCATCTAATGTGGTATTAGAGTATGGATCATCATCATATGCATCATCATCGGTATCAAAATGACTAAAGACATTACCACCTTTTCCAATGACATCAGCTTGTTCTTCTAAAAATTGTAAGTATTCTTGAGTAGCTGCATCATCATATTCATCATCGTCCTCACCAAAGTCAGCTTCTTCATCCCATTGTCCACCAACAATATCAGATTCATCAAATTTGTCTTCAGGATTGAAATCAGCTCTTCTCTTTTCCATCTCTTTAATAGCGTTTGGCAATTCACCAAGAAGAGTAGAAAGTTTTGAACCAATCTCTGGAATACAGTTATCAAGTTTCAAATTAACTAAATCGTTTAATTCAATATTAACCATGGAAAGGTAACCTAAAACAGATAATTTCAAGTCAAAGACTCTCTTGAATCCAGGGGTAAGCTTAAACCATAATCCTAAGACTTCTTGAACTGCATTCATTTCAACAAGAGTATGTAAACAAGTGTTTGGATCAATGACTAAAGCAGATATGATTATATTAAGTAAAGATATACGATACTTGTTAGATGTATGTGCTTTATCTTCAATTGCCAATAATCTTAATGCATCACTGACAAGTGATGGAATATATGCACCAACAGTACTTCTATCAAGAGATAAGATAAAATTAGTTGCCAAGTCAGCAGCGAGCATTATATCAGCAGCTCCAATTTCATCTTCATCTTCATCTTCACTACCTTCCATCTTGAATAATTTTGAAACAAGTTGGAAAATAGCTTCTTGATATTGTTTGTTTGTTTTCAATGTACTTGCACCATAAACCATGTAATTTCTGATTGCTGGTACCACATCTTCAAGGTATAATAAGATATCGGTTTTGGAAAGAGCAACGAATAAACATTCGAATAATTTCCACATAGCTGGGGAAACAGATCTTGTTAAGAATGTAGTATTTTCGATTAATTCAGAAGTTTCTGCATAGAAATCATCTAAATCATTAGTTAATGTATAGTGTAAAACTGGTGCATAACATTCTTCTAATTTACCAATAACTTCAGCAGAGTTTTCGAAATACAATAGGACAGTAATCATAGTATTGAAAACACCTAAAACTGCTGAGTGTTTATCACTAATATCATCGTGTTCAAAGTCTGGGCCACCATTTGATGCTTCATTAATTTCTGATAATAATCTTGAAATTTGTTCACTTAATTTAGCCATCAAGTTAACACCGAAAGGTTGTAATTGTTCAGCGTAACTTTCAACACAGTCTTGAATAACAGCAGAAACGGCATCACTTTCAACTTTATTTGATAAATCAAGTAATTTTTCCATTGTTTCAACAATAATTGATCCTAAAGCTTCTCTGAATTGTTCGAAACTCATGAATGCTTGAATGGCAAGGGCACCTTCCAATTGAACAGGTAAGTTATCAGCTTCATTGAAACAGTTTAAAACACCTTGGAAAAGAGTATTTAAGTTTTGTTGATCTTGGAATTCTAATCTGTCAAATTTAGCAGAAACTTCACAAGTTCTAGCTCTTAAGAATGCATATTGAGAGTGGAAATTTGGTAAAACAAAAGCAGCAATGAATGATTCCATTTGTGATTTAACTGGTGAACTACTTGAAGTTAATTTATAAGAAATACCACCAATAATTCTTAATGCTGATTCCTTTTGTTTAGCAATTTCAAGAGTCTCTGGAGTATCATTGAATGAGCTCAGTTTAGCATAAGTGAATTGTAAAATTGGTTCTAATGTAGCCTTTGATCTCTTTTCAACTAAAGTTGCAATAAGAGATAAGACACTCATTTGAGGAGATTTTGTATCTTCATAGACATCTAAAATCATATGAATATATTCATTTGGATCGTTTTCAAACATATCAAGTATATCATCACTTGGACATAATAG
The DNA here is from genome assembly GCA_030567815.1 of Ogataea piceae. Lineage (NCBI taxonomy): Eukaryota > Fungi > Ascomycota > Pichiomycetes > Pichiales > Pichiaceae > Ogataea > Ogataea piceae. The sequence goes on along the minus strand of JAJLSX010000105.1, from coordinate 13,843 downwards.
AGGGAATGCAACTTCGGAAATGATACTATTAACATGAGATTTAATCATTTGCCAACAAGGTTTTTGAACAACACATTGTTCTAAGAAAGAGACTAAATGGTATAATGAAGCATCACTTAACCATTGTTGACCAGCTTTCCACTGTTCTAATTTTTTGAAGTAAACATTTAATAATTCAGGAACAACATGGGAAACAAATAATTCACGGAATTCATCATATGAAAATCTTTTAGATAAACTCTTTGAACCATATCTCTCAAAAAGTCTGAAAAGATTGGCAAATGCCCATTTTTGTGATTTAACCCATGGACTTAATGCTCTATCTTCTGGATCAATTTCCATAACACTTTGTGGTAATTGCATATTGATAATATCAACATGGAAAGTTCCCCATTCTAATAAAAGTTGTTGTTCTTGTAATGGAGCTGGTAAATCATGGTATGTAACAAATTTATAAGCTTTTACTATTAATTTAACAATTTCACCAATTTCAAAACTTCCTTCATATGCAGATGGATCAGCAACAATTTGTTTACCAAATTGTAATAAACTTGGGAAATAACTTCTAATTATAGGATCTAACTCTTGAGATCTATCTTCATTAGTTTTCCATCTATAATGTCTTGCCAATTCAGTAAAACACAAGACACCAGTATACATAGAATGAATATCTGACATATTTTCAAAAAGACTAATAGTAGATGGTAAGAAATTTGGCCATTGAGAAGGATAATCATATGAAATCATGGCATTTAAAACAGGAACAAATTGATTTCTTAATTGTCTATCTAATTTAACCATAGTTGGAATAATTCTATCCCTAATAACTGGCTTTTCATCAGAATCAATAGTTCCTTTAGGATTTCCCCAATTTCTAATGATCTTATTTTTGAAATAAATAGAACAAGCTTTTTTCACAATAGGATTGACTTCATCAGCATTCAAGATATCCAAACAAGCTCCTAAAAATCCAACTGTATCAGAGGCATGCTTTAGTTCAATTTCTGCATGTTGACGAGTAGCTTGGTCTGCTTGAAGAGTACCTAAGAAGCACTCGTGCAAAGCATGAACATCCATTTTTTAGTTTTTTTTTTTTACTATCTTTTAAAACTAAAATGTTCTCCTTGTTATAAGGTATTTGGACTTAAACAGCAAGATACGCTATACAAAACAAATGAAAAAAAAAAAAAAAACACAAAATATATAAAATCCTTTTTGATTTCTTCTTCTTTCTTTACCCATCGCTATTTGCAGGTTAAAATTTTAATTTTTTTTTTTTTTTTTTAAATTTTTTTTAATTTTTTAAATTTTTTTTTTTTTTTTTGTTTTATTACGTAATTTTTGTAATCTTTTGAAAATTTTCAGATTTTTGTGTTTTTTATAAGCATTTTTTTTTTTTTAGTTTAATTTTTATTGATATTTAATTACTGTTTTTTTTTGTTTTTTGTTTTTGCCTTCCAAATAGTATATATCAATTAAGAGTATATTAATAACAAATAAATAACAAATAAAAATGGCTCCCGCAACAGTGATTTGTATTGGTATGGCAGGTTCAGGTAAAACTACCTTTATGCAACGTTTAAATTCTCATCTACATACCAAAGAACAAGCTCCATATGTTATCAATTTAGATCCAGCTGTGCTGAAAGTTCCATTTGGATGTAATATTGATATTAGAGATTCAGTCAAGTATAAGAAAGTGATGGAAAATTATAACTTGGGTCCAAATGGTGCAATTGTGACATCATTAAATTTATTTGCAACAAAGATAGATCAAGTTATTTCATTAGTGGAAAAAAGAGCAGATAGTTTTAGTCATTGTATAGTTGATACACCAGGTCAAATTGAATGTTTTATATGGTCTGCATCTGGTTCTATTATAACTGAAGCATTTGCTTCAACTTTCCCTACAGTTATTGCTTATATTATTGATACTCCAAGATCATCATCCCCAACTACATTTATATCTAATATGTTATACGCTTGTTCAATCTTGTATAAGACTAAACTTCCAATGATTATTGTTTTCAATAAGACAGATGTTAGAAATGCCGATTTTGCCAAAGAGTGGATGACTGATTTTGAATCATTCCAAGATGCTTTAAGAACTAATGCCGAGTTAAACGACGAAACTTCCAATGGATCTGGTTACATGGCATCATTAGTTAATTCAATGAGTTTGATGCTTGAAGAATTTTATTCAACTTTAGACGTTGTTAGTTGTTCTTCATATACCGGTGATGGGTTTGATGATTTCTTAAATGCTGTTGATTCTAAAGTTGATGAATACAATGAATTTTATCAAAAGGAAAGAGAAAGAATTATCGAAGAGAAAAAAGAAGATGAAAAGAAAAAGAAAGAAAAGAATATTACTCATTTAATGAAAGATTTAGGATTAAAAGATCCAACAAAACCAAAGAAGACAGATGATGGCGTTGATGTTTTATCAGATTTATCAGATGATGATGAAGAAGAAGAAGAAAATGTACCAGAAGGATATGAACACGGTTTAGTTGATCCTGATATCAATGAACCTGAAAGAGAATATACATTCTCTGAAGATAGACAAGGTGAAATTAGCGAAGAACAGAATAAATCCATACAACAAATATATCAATCAGCATTCGAAAAACAAGCAAAAACAGCATCCAGTGATGTTGCTGAAGATATCGCAAAGTACATTAGACAATCACAAGGTTAAATGTCATCTAAATAAAAAATACCTAAGGAAAGATAGTAGTCTAGTGAATTTTCCTTAAATCTATACTGATATATATATATATAATAAAGCATCTTAATTCAAATGATTTTCATGAATATTTTTTTTTATTTCTATAGAAAGTGTAGTGTAGTAGTTATAGTGAGAAATCAAAATAAGATTTACACTTTATGCTAAATTTGTGATATATATATATATATATATATATGTATACATCTTATATACAGACTATCGAGAGGTATTATTCTTACATAAAATTAATGTACCGTCTCTCTTTCTAAGCACTTTGACCAACCCTAGTGCTGCAATATTATACAAGTTATTTTCCATTATTTTGCTTTGAGATTCATCTGTTGAAGAACTTGAGCTAACAGTATCAGACTTAATTTCTTTTAAGAACGGGAAATGTGGCACATTCAACATACAAGAAACAATTTCTAATTTCATTGAATGACTATTAGAGAATAAGTCTAGTACTTTGGTAGTATTTTTGAAACTCATCTCGGGTATACCTAATATAAGCATATCTTGCTGAGGATTTTCTGACAAGAATCTTAAATCAGCTTTTTCTTTATTATTACTTTGTATCTCATTGAAATAGTCATTAATTAATACTTTTTTATCAGTTATGAAATGATCTACCAGAATTTCAAAATCATTAGGATCAACTTGATTTATAGGTTGTTGTTCTAGTTGAAATTTATCTGCATTGAATGACTTATTCAACTCTTCAACTGTTTCTATCAATCCCTTGAATAATAATGAAACTGATGAAGTTGGCTTTATAAGTAATAATACTGGGAATGGTGATAATATCTCTTTAAATTTCCGGAGTTTAAACTCCTTTTGTGACAATAAACTTGATGGTGTTATATTTGAAGTATAATTTGTCGTTACATTGACAAGCCCAGAAGGTTTAAAAGGATGGAGTCTATCAACAACTTTATTCTTTGCTGCATTATATGTATATCTAGTATTTTCAACCTTTGACACCGATTGAAGAAGTTTAAACCTTTGTTCAAATGGTTTTGATGGCTTTGATGGTGATAAATAGTCATTAGACATTGCTTTCTGTGACGTACTTATGTTTTTAGAATTCCCCCTTTTACCATACTGTTGATGCAATCTCAAATGGTTTTCTGACTCAGTTACAAGTCCATCTAAAGTACGTTGAGCCTTATCAAAATCATTAACCCCCACAGAATTTGATCTATGTTTAGATTTTTTAGATTTATGAAAAGAGTTATTTCTAACTTGTATTAATTGTGACTGTTTCAAACTAGTATTGACCAACCTTGAACCCTTGGGTAAAATCAGACTCATAATTTAAAGTTTATATATATATTAAATTGTAGGGGTTATATACTATATGTTCAGCATAAAAACATGCGTTAATTCAAATGGGAAACTTGAAACTAAAATTCAAAGTGTATATAAATATCTCCCTATACGATAATCTGAATAAAGTATCTATCTGTATATATCAAAAACCAAATATAAGTCAACAACTCCTTTAACTAAAACATTTTAATTTAATAAAAAAAACATTTAAATTTACATAAAAAATATGAAAAAGTTAAATAAAACCAAAAAGAAACAAAAAAAAATTTAATTTAAAGGTCGATTTATAAACATCGACGCGTCTAAAAATATTTGTCGCGCGCGCTCGCGCGTGCGATCTATATTACACCGCCTTATATAAATAAATTATATCATTACTCCGACGCTCTCCGTTTTGTATCGTTTCCTTATCAGTTATAAAAATACAAACAAATAATTAACCCCGTGTGTGTGAGTGTACAATATAAGTAATTCAATTGCGTTTATCTTTTATTCATAGTTTTCTGATATATATATATATATATAGATAAGTATTGTAGGTTTTTTTTGTAGAATTTTATCAATAAGTAGTATTAGAAGAAGAAGAATATATTTTTAACAAACGCTGTTATTTATACATCAGATAGTCATACAAATTATTGAAGAATACTATGCCATCTACATCAGAAATAGACAATATTAAATATTTGAAATCGATTAAATCGGTTAGAGAAACCAATGCTCATACTAAACAGTTAATTTTAGATGACAAGTTGGAAAATTTTAAAGTTGATTTGACTAAATTAGATACCGTTGTTGATTTTGTTTACAATACTATAACTGAAACATTCCCAACTAAAGAATCATTACTTACAATTCCTGTTCATGGTAGATATCAACATTTTGAAGGTAATGATAGACCAAGATTAACTTCATTGATTGAGAATGAATTTGCAAGTTTAGATGATACTGAGAAATGTAAGAAATTAATTGATTTATTTATTGTTAGTGTCTTATTAGATGCAGGTGCAGGTAATGAATGGATTTTTGAAGAAGATGGTTTAAAAATTGGTAGATCTGAAGGTATTGCCATTGCAAGTTTCCATATGTTTATTGAAGGTCAATTTAGTAATGATGTTTCTAAGGATAAATATATTGTTAATGGTGCAAAATTAGCCAGTCTATCACCAGAACAATTATCAAAAGGTTTACAAGTTTCTAAAACCAATCCAATGAATGGATTAGAAGGTAGATTGAAACTAATTAACAAATTAGGTGAAGCTTTAAATTCAAATAAAGAAATATTTGGATCTGATGCTAGACCTGGTAATATTGTTGATTATTTACGTAATAAATCAATAAAGTCTGAAACTGGTTTTTTCAAACTTGAACTTGAAGATTTATGGACTGCTTTAATGGAAGGTTTAGGTCCTGTTTGGCCTGAAGATGGTAGAATTAAAGTTTATGGAACTACAATTGGTGATGCATGGGAATTAAAGAGTAAAATTTCATCAAGTGAAAAAAAATATGATTCTCATGATATTCCTGAATGGACTAAAATTGTTACATTCCATAAATTAACACAATGGTTAACTTATTCACTTTTCTTACCACTAACCAAATTTGGTAAATTTGAAATTTTAAATGCAAATTATATGACTGGTTTACCTGAATATAGAAATGGTGGATTATTTGTTGATTTTGGTTTACTATCATTAAAACCTGAAATTTTAAAACAAGGTTTAGCACTTTCTGTTAAAGTTGGATTTAATCCTCAAATTCCAACTTTCACTCCATCTGATGATACAATTGTTGAATGGAGATCATGTATAATTTGTTTATTAGACTATATCTTACCTTTAGTTAACGATAAATTACAAGTTACTGGAACTAAATATGAATTAGCTCTTCCTCAATTGATTGAAGCTGGTTCTTGGAAATCTGGTAGATTAATTGCTAAAAAATTAAGATCAAATGGTGGTCCACCAATTGAATTGTTTGCTGATGGTACTGTCTTTTAAAATTTGCATCTTGTATAGATATATATTATATATGGAAAACAAAAAAAAAAAAAAAATATCAATCAATCATCAATTAATCATCATTTACACTATAGAATGTATAAATACGGAAGTTCGGTTATAATTATTTTAATAAATAATCGACATCACGTGATATCCAATAAGGGTTTCAAAACCCTTCCAAAAAACATAACAAATTTTTTTTTATGCCACACAAAAATTTTTTCTTCTTTTTGAAAAAAATTTAAAAATTTCAATTTTGTTTCTCTCAGTGCGAAAAATTTGTATTGTTAGTTAGTGCTTGTAGTAACAATAAACCACCAACTATGCTTACTCTTTTTTCCTTTCTACAAGTTAATCATTTAGTTAAAATTTATATATATAATAATATTGTAGTTTTGTATTTTAAAAAAGAATTTTTAGCTTTTTCTCTTTTTTTAACTTTGAACGTCTCATATTCATATTCAAAAAACTATTTTAAAAATGTCCGAAGAAAAGAAGGTTGTTGAACAACAACAAATCCACAAGATCAGAATTACTTTAATCTCCACCAAGGTTAAGCAATTAGAAAAGGTCTCCCAAAACATTATTAACAATGCTAACTCTTCTAACTTATACAAGAAGGGTCCTGTTAGAATGCCAACCAAGACTTTAAAGATCTCCACCAGAAAGACTCCAAATGGTGAAGGTTCAAAGACCTGGGAAACTTACGAAATGAGAATCCACAAGAGATACATTGACTTACACGCTCCAGCTCAATTAGTCAAGAAGATCACTCAAATCACTGTTGAACCTGGTGTCGATGTCGAAGTTACCATCGCTGCTTAAATATAAAAAACTCTTAAAAAAAATACCATGTTTTTTTTAGATATTTTATATTTTAGTTTAAGGGGATTTGATTATTTGTGTTTGTTAAATATTTATTTATTATGTTAAAAAGGAGAGGAAAAAAAATTAGTTTTGATTTTAGCTTTTAAAATGAGATGATAAGAAGATGTTAATTTTGAAGAAGTATGCTTAAAGAGAATTATTAAAAGGTTAGAAAACGATTCTGAACTGATATCATAAATTTGATTCAATTGCTCTAGGCGTACCGTGTATTTGAATATACCCAGTTCATACTTTTACGAGTTTTGTATTGTGTAAAAAATAAATGTGAATACATGAGACGTTACGGTGTTAGCTATCAGGAATTGGTGGTTTTGATATCTTTGTTTTCGATCTTTTAATTTTTTTTGTACTTTGAATGGTTTCAGTTTCTTTCACACACCCACCCATTTATCTCATTTTATTCTTTGTCTTTTTTCTTACTCTTTTATCTCTCTCTCTATATATATTATTATTTTTTTTCTTTATCAACTCAATGTTCAATCAACTTGAATTGAAGTTTATTATATGTAATTTACAATTTAATTAATTTCTATTTCAAATATCCTTTCTGTAATTCGTATAACCTAAATAGCTAGCCATGTATCAATACGTACGTACTATACCGTCATTTGTTGTATATGATTTACAATTTTTAAAGTAAATTTATTAACTCATCCACAAATTATACAAGCCACGAATGGGAGTGGCACAGTTTTATTTGAAGAAAAAGAATTTTAACAAAAAACTTCCCAATTAGGAAATTTGTAAACAACATAAATTTAATGAATTGTGATTTATTATTCTTTTTGTAAAAAAAAAAAAAAGATAATTACAATTGCTTCAAGAATGTTTCGGGGGAGTTGTAGTTTTAAAAATTTAGTGTTATTGTTATTTGATATTAGATTGTGTTTTCAACTTGTCACATTTTAGTAGTTTTAAAAGAGTTACATTCATTTCATTCATTTGCTTTTGTTGAATTTTGAAGGAGCAGTATACATATATATATATATATATATATATATCAATATTTATTCAGCCTTTTTGAGCAAAGGAAAAAAGTAATCATTACTAAATAAACTATAAAAGACAACTATCCATCTAAACAATAAACAACAATTAAATTTCATCTCACATGCCTGCAACTTCATTAGAACACCAGTACTCCAGAAATTTCTGGTCGGTTGACGATTCATCTTCAGATGTTTTGTTTGAACATTTCCACCAAGGAAATAAAACTATGGAAGTTTTATCACATTTTTATAAAGAACGTATTGCCATTGAAGAAGAGTATGCACGTAAGTTGAATACTTTAGCTAGAAAATTACCTATATCACATTTTGAACAAACTGGTTCTTCAATGAAGGAAAGTCTTGATGTTTTATCTGAAGAGACAAAGACTTTAAGTACCAGTCATTCCAATGAAGCAAGTAAAATAAATGAATCATTATTAAGACCACTGGAAGAATATCTAAGTGATACAAAGGCAAAGGAGAAAACAACAGAGACAAGTATAACAAAGTTAATCAAATTTAAACAAACTTTACGTAATAAAGTTGAACAATCTAAAAAGAAATATGAATCATCTTGGATAAAAATCAATAGTATGAAAACAGAACAGATCCTGATGGATGATAGAGAAGCTACCAGACTTCAATCTAAACTGCTCAAACAACAACAAATAATGGTTCAACAACGTTCAGAGTACTATCAATTATGTAAAGAATACAATGGTCTATTAGAGACATGGAAAGATGAGTGGTACTTGGCATCTGAAAATTATCAAAAAATTGATGAAGAAAGAATCAAATTTTTGAAGCAAAATGTTTGGGAATATGCAAATGCAGTCAGTTCTACTTGTTTAGCTGCAGATCAAAGTTGTGAAGAGATTCGTTTATCTTTAGAAAAATGTAGTTATAGAACTGATATTCCAATATTTGTTCAACATAATGCAACAGGAAATGAAGTTTCTGGACCAATTGAATTTATAGATTTTGCCAAAGGCCAACAATCATCATCTAACAGTTCAGAAGAAGAATCAAATACACAAATTGTTGATATTAGCGAATTAAGAATTGTTCAAACTCAAAAAGAATCACAACGCAATGAATTACAACAGAAACGTGTTCCTCCTCCTTCTTTAACAACAGCTCAAGAAACCCACGTTCAACTTCATGATAGACGTCAAGATACATTTAAAGAACTACAACAGATTGCTTTATCTGAAGCTTCTGCTCATACTAGATCAACAGGAAGTATGGCATCAGAAAATGGTTCTTACAAAGTTTTCTCAGAACATTCAAATCCTACATCAGTGTCAAGTCATGAACACGATGAAGAAGAAGAAGAAGAAGATTTCTTCACTGGATCAAAGGCACCAGCAAAATTCACAAAATCTATTCAAAACAGTGTCTACTCCAATCCTCTACTTCACTCTATGTCTTCAGATGATAAACCTACGGAGCCAATTAATTTGACAAGAAGCAAATTGAATGCTGGTAGTTCAACCACTTCCAATCCATTAAGAGCATATATGTCAGATCGTTCATCTATTGTTCTGAAACCAGGAAAAGCTGATGCTAGTAAATTTAGGGACTCGATGCTTTCTGTCAACACACCTGAATTGAAAACACAAACCGAAGTGTCACACAATAGAAGACGTTCTTTAGGAGATCTGCTAAAGAGAGAATTGTTTGGCAATGATAAACAAACTAGAAAAACTGGGGAAGATCATTCATTTAATAATATGAAGGCAATATCAAATACAAACACTAGAAAATTCTCAGATTCTTTAGAACCATTCAATGAAAAAGAAGTGAAATTACAAGGGGAAAGACTCTCTTCAAGATCTTCACTAGTGAGAAAATCAAAATCATCAACTACATTACACAACAAGTTTATTAACAACAATTTACCATCACGTTCATCTGAAGGTTACGCTGTCATAAAGTATTGCCGTGCTCAGTACTCATATAGTGCTGAAATTGGTCAAGAACTTTCTTTCAAGAAAAAAGATATTCTTATGATCTTACATCAACAACCAGATGGTTGGTGGTTTGCTGAAAACTTAAACACTGCTGAATCTGGTTTAGCTCCTAGTAATTACCTTGTTGACCTTTAGTCAAACCATTTCACTATTACTTCCCCTTTAATTATTTTGTATTTTTTATTTTATTTCAATTTCACTTCAGATACCTGGAAATGGACAATATTCCTTCATTCCGTTATATAGACGCTATAATATTACACGATTATATTTATATTGATAAACCAATTTCTTTTTTAAAATATTAATTTAGACCCAATCTTCATTAAACTACATAATACCACTAACTTTCTTGGCATAGTAATAACACATCATAGCAAATGTAATCATACCAACAACAATACCCCAAAACCATTTTAAACCTTCAGACTCTTGCCCTGGAACTATACAATTCATACCCCACAACCCAGTAACGATATTCATAGGTAGCACAATAGTACCCATGATGGTAATTTTACCAAGAATATCATTCATATCATTATTAACTTTTGTCATATCGATATTGATTTGAGCCAAGTAGTTGGAGTGTGATCTGGCCAATAATTTTTCGTAATGGTTTAAAGATTGAACCATTGTAACAATATGGTCTTGAATATCACCCAAATACATACCAATTTCAGATCTTGGAGCCACTTCCCATTGTTCATTACATCTTTTACTGAATCCCTTAATCACATCAGCTTTATATCCTAGTAACCTAAGCAGTGACATCACTCTCTTACGACAGTCACCAATTCTTCTTAGCATATCTCCTTTTCTTTTCCAACTCAAAATTTTTGTACGCTTGGAACTATTTGTTGATGAACTACTTTTAGAACTTCTGGAAGCTGCTACTGAACGAGCAGGATCCCCATTAACTGTTGAATTACGACGTTTCATCTTGAACCAGATTTCATCAGGCTCGTCATCACTACTTTCTTCATCACTACTGTCATCTGATGTAGCACCACTTTGCATCACAAGAATTGAGTCTTCAATAGCATTCACTTCATCTTCAATACTCTCTATCAATGGTGCATATGCATCGGTGATATCATCAATCAGAGCATACCCTATCCAGTCGGAGGTGACAGTTAGATAATCTCTCAATAGTCTCGCTCTTCTTCTAACGTTACCCGAATGAGGTGTTGGTTTGAAATGGAATGTGATTACCCCCTCTCTGAAAACAATTATGTACATATTGACAGGTTCTAAATCTCCATTTTTGGACTTGTTACGTCTTGATTTAGATTTCTTTGATGTGATCGAAGATGAATTTTTATTTTTATAATTGATGCTTCGTCTGGAATCTTGGTTTCTAGTATTTTTTTGGAAAAAGAAATCAAGAGTGGATCTGAACCATGCCTTTTGATCACTAGTTATACTTTCATCGTCAGACATTGATGTATACGCTTTTTCTAGAGCTTTTTTTCTATTATGATGCTCTTGAACAACATCGAACGATGTAAAACAAACTAAATAGTAATCCTTGAAAAGCTCCACTTTCTCTCTAGTTTCACCCAAAAAGATATCTTCTGTAGTTAATGGATGAATACCAAATGCTTTGGAAAGAACTTTCATTTCTTCTTCAGTAGGATTCAATACATCCACCCAAAATGGCACAACCTCGCCAGATGAGACAGACATAGATTCAGTCATTATGGATGGTGTTGGTGTTGTTGTAGTACCAGTGGTACCTTGTACATACGAGGAGATATTAGAAGTTGGCACTGTTGCGCTGACCGACCGCAACTTTAGGTTTGTCTGTGAAACATGAGAACCCGATGATAGATTTGCTTGTGCATTAACAGGTGTAGATTCTTTCACTGGTGGCAAGCTGGATGGAGGAATGGAAAAACTTTCTGTATCATGAGCATTTGTGACAGTTGAATTATTTTTAGTACTTGAATAACGTGAAGGTATAAACAAATCTGCAAATGTAGTATTATTATCTTTAACAAGTCCAGATATATTAGGTGAATGAATTGTATTTTCAAGATCCTCTCTGAAATAAGTAAATCTATATTTTTCCAGTTTGCTTTGACGATCTTGGAAACCAGCTATAGCATCAGGTGTACCTGATTTATTCTTACTACTCCATGGTGTCAGTCTTTGAGGTCTTAATCTACCATTAATAGGGTCAGTTTCATTCTCTGATGACGTCAGAAGTCTTTCAGTCAATGAATCATCACCATTATCAATATTAGACACTATTGGAAATTGGAATCCAACACCAGATGATTCAACACCAGTTACAGTTGAATCTGCAAATGATGATCTTCTACTTAATGCTGCTGATGCTTCATTTAATCTTTTCAATTCTTCTCTTTCTTCATTGGCAAATTCTTCTAAAACTTCAATATCAGGCCATATTTTTCTTTTACCACCTGGACTTAAAGATCCAATTGGGAAACAGACATCATCCAAAGATGATGCATCTGATGATCTACGAGACGATGGATTTGATGATGCATACATTGAATCCCCCTCTATATCACCATCTTCATGATCAGTTATAATACCAGCATCTGATTTTGATCTATTAGGTACAGAACCAGAAATAGAGAATCTATAGTTATTGTTATTGTTGTTTCGACCTCTCACAAACGGATCATCATTAGGATTCTTAAAATCTTGCTCAAACGGATTTTCTGATTGGTAACTACTACCACCTTCTGAATTTATTGTATAACCTGGTTTCAACGGCATACTTCTTTGACGGATTATTCTCTTACCTCTCATTTGTTGTTGATGTGGGTGAATCTCTTCACCATCATCATCTGTTATGTATCTATCGTAGTATGAATCTGAATTTTCTGTAGAACCATAATAATTTAATTTTTTACTACTTTGCTGTTGTAATTTATAGTAGTTTGAGTTTTGTTGCTGATGTTGTTGATGTTGCTGCTGTTGCGAAGACTTGGCAGAAATAACATTATTTAACCTACTCTTAGGTCTTCTGTACTGCTCTTGTGTATTTTTAGAAGAATGAACTATTGGATGTGAATTATTGGACCCCATAAATTGACTCTGTTCTTGTTGATCGCTAACACCCTTTGATTTTGTTCCGTTGGATGACCTACCACTCTTACTAACACGTATATTCTTCCGTGGTAATTGTGATAAACTTTGTTTTCTATGATCAATGAAAGGTTCGGATTCTGCATCTAATCCAATAGAAGAATCCGATGATATATCATTATGTAATATCCCCATGGCATCAATTTCATCTTCAACAGATTGGTTCTTACCAAGACGAGTGTGACTCATGTGATCTGAAGTGACTGATCTAAGTGAATTCTTACTCCCACGTCTGGTAGATTTGTTGAATGGAGGTATATTTAACTCTAATGATGTTGGCGACTTTGATTGTAATTGCTTGGAGCCCAACTGTATGTCCTGTGAGTCTTCATTTTCTGAAGTAGCCTTGGTAAAATTTATCTCTTCAGACATCTTTCAGACAAAAAAAAAACAGTAAATCTCTCTCTGAATAAGACTTTTACAATTGCCATAAATCAGGAAAAAGCAACTTATATATATATATTTAAGACAGATATCTTGTTTCACATTAAAGAAAGATTTTACAAAAAAATTGTGCTGATAAAGAACATTTAAATCACTAATCAGCCCTTACATAATTTTAAATCTCTTTGGTTTACTGTACGTACTGTACGTAGTATATACAGCAGGGGATCTTTCACCTTCCACCCCTCCCTACTTATCCCGCCTAATGTTGAGGACTGCGCAGGCCGCGGGCGGGTACGCGCGTGCTGATAAAGCAACTAAAATTTCTGTTTCATGCCGCGTGGGCTTTGAGAATTTTTTTTTTTTTGGGGAATGATTTTGGGATAATCAAAAATGTTCTCCCACGGACTGGCGGGGGGTAAGGGG
>JAJLSX010000104.1:0-22047 GCA_030567815.1 Ogataea piceae | reverse complement strand
CCCCCTTCAATACTTTTCCGTACTTTATTCCAAAAAAAAAATATATATATTTATATCATATTATCTCGACACATAGTAATTATATATACAAGTAATATAAATTGTGTAAATTAAATTAACAAAATTCACACTATATACATCGTGTTTTCAATCTTTTAGAAAAATATATATACATATTACATACAATTAAATTCCAGTGGTAATAAATAATAATATAAATCACGTGAGCGGCTCCATTTTAAAAACACGTGAAATAACCTTGACAGACGGAATGTGGTAAAGATCGTACAAGAGGATATTCAATTCTGTTTAATTTGAACACATGACAGAAGAATGTGTGAATTGTACATTAAATTGTGTGAGAAGTACTGATTTATTATCGGTTCTGTGAGTATCATTTATATTGAATAATATATATATATTGTGTATATAACATATATATATATATATAGGATACGTATATATATATATAAATTTGTGTCTGTTCAGCTTGAATTCTTCACAAATAATGAATATATATATGTATATTATTACTATAATATATTTATTATTAATTAATCACATTGTTTAATACACTACTATTCCCCAATCTAAAAATTTGTAAACAAAAGCACCACAGAAAAGGTAAACAAAGGATTTTTTTTTTATTTCTTATATAATAAACAAATAAACAAAAAAAAAAAAAAAGAAAATGCACATTGTTTGATTTGATTTTAATTATTTTGTATTTGTAGATTTTTTGATTTGTTTGTAATTGTTTAAAGAGTGTGATTGATTCAAGCTACTACTGTTTCAGGTTAATCCTTTTATTTTATTGTTGTAAGAGAAGCATCTCATCAGTGTGTGTGTGTATATCAGTGGGATTTAATATATATTTGATTTGATTTCAATTTTCCATTTCATTTGATTTGTTTTATTTTTTTTTCAAATAGTATAAACAAGACAAGAAAAGGGGGTTATTTTCATTTGTTTTTTTTTTTTTTTTCTTTTTGCCATTATTTATTGTCCTTGTTACCCTTCGCTTTCATATTTCGCTTTGTTTCGCTACCTTCATTTCATCTATAGTCGATATAGAATATAGATATGAGTGAACACGATGTTCAAGATGATCTTCAAGATCCCAATGAGATACAATTTACAACACTTTTAGAAAATTTTAAACAGAATGAACCAATATTTAATAATCCACTTTTATATCCAACACCTAAAGAATCTGAAATAACTCATTTTAAAAATGATTTACTTAAAAGCGCAACTGTCGAGTCAGTTATAACACATTTAACCTCACCTGAAGTTATAGATTATCCATTTTTAGTTGATTTTTTTTTAACTTTTAGAGAATTTATTGATTCTTTACCATTATTAGAATTGATTTTATGTCGTTTTTCATGGTGTTTAAGTTGTTGTTCATCGAATGATTTAGAAAGGGTTAAGATTGGTACATTGGCATTAGTTAGAACTTTTGTAATGTTACGTCATTGGCTTTTAAATCATTTTCAAGATGATTTTGTTGATAATTGTCAATTGAGACAACTTTTAGCAGATGCATTAAATGAACTTTCTAATTCGGTTGATTTAATTGAAAATCCTGATTCTTTACCTACTAAAACAATAGTTGATTTGAAAAAAACATACATTACAATGTGTCATATTTTTTGGTCTACAGTTTCATTGGGAAAAATTGATAGTGATTCATTATTAAACTATGAAATATCATCCTACGAAGCAATGCCAAATACTAGACTTTCAGTATTTGGTTTAAAACAGTTGATAAATCCATCTTTACGTCGTTCAGGAATTTTATCAATGGTTGAACAAAGATCATCAATTTCAACAAATTTAATCTTAAAAGAACATAAAGAATTTTTAAAAGGATCATCAGATGAAACCTATTCACTTCGACATTTAATTAATACAAATAATAATACAAATAATAATACAAATAATAATAGCTCAAGAAATGATCAATTTGGTAAAGTTGGATTTGAAGCTGATAAATTCATTCTTTTCCCCAAAGCTTCATTAACTTCATTAGGTGTTTCTAAATTACCTGAAAGATCAATTAAAACAACAGGTACTTTAGATAATATATACAATAACATTTTACATGATGTTAAAGCTACTCCAATTGATGGTGTTAAAATTATATCTGGATCATTTGATGATGAAGATGATAAAGAGAATGGATTTTCTACCAATGGTAAAATTGGTATTTTTAAAGAATGTAAGACCAATAAAATTACTCCTACTACGCCTATGAAAAAAATGGATATTACTTTACATTTGAATAATCATAATGAAATTAATAAGATTGAAAGTCCAACAAGGAAAAAGAAGAGTTTCTTGAGATCTTTACTAAATGGGAAAGATTCTAAAACGTTAGAGAAAAAATTCAATCAACAACAAATTGCAACTGAAACAAATCATAAAGCTAAGAATTTATCAATAAAGAGTGAACCATTAATTAATACTGAAAATACTTTAGACTTGTTGAGTTCTAGAGTTATTAGTGAATATAAGAAATTAGAGTCTGATTCTCAAGCTTTCAAGAAAAGACTTTCTAAACAACTCTTAAATAATTCAAGTAAACAAAGTGTTTTATCAACTTATATTAATTTAAATGAAGTTAATGAAATCACCGAGGATTATACGCATGATTCACCAACGAGATATAAATCTAAAAAATTTAGGCAAGAATTCTTTGATGATGATGATGATGATGACATTATTAATATTGGTACCGAATTTAATGAACAGAGTAGTGATAACAATCTAGGATATTATGATGATGATACTGATGATATTTTAAATGCTATAAATAGAATTTCAGCACATTCTTTCAAGACCCCTTCTATTACTATGAATTGGTCCAATTCTTTAGATGTTTCTAATTCTGGTAAAGATATCGAAGATATTGCTGAAAATACATCCAAGCCATTTGAAGATGCTGGAGATTATCCAATAACACAGTATGAGGTTGATCAAATCTCAGATTTGGAAACCAGATCAGACATAAATTCAGAGTTGGATGAAAATCCAATAGAACCACCTTCTGAGTTCACTACTCAAATTCCTGCCACTGCTACATCAAATCATGATTCTTTTGAGATTATTGAAAATGACGATAATCTTGATCCATTAGATCAAGGCTCCATCATAAGTGATGTTAATAAAGAAAAAATTAATGACTTACCAGAATCTTCTGATAATTCTACACCTAAGGATACTTTCAACCCCCATGCATACGATAAGCTAGACTTATTTAAAGTTCCAAAGATTCCATTTACCGATGGTACTGAAAATGAACCATCTGTATCTGATGTAGAATATGAAACCGAGTTTGAGAGCATTGGTAATACTGCACAAGCTGTTGATCTGCAAAAAAGATTTTCACTTAATTATATAACTAGAAGTAGTTATATGTCAACCAAGTCATACATGACATACGATTCAGAGTTTTCAGCAACATCTCATGAAAGATCCGATCAAAATCATATGGATGATAACAATCTCTTAAGAAAGAAAAGTTCATTTGGAAACCTTAGAGGTAGTACCAATAATGATGACGGAGAAGATTTCAAAATACCAAGTGTGTTACAAAGTGATAATGAAGATAATGAAGAAGAAGACGATATTCAATCTGAAAAATTCTTTGATTCCTTTGATAATTCTGATCGTTTAAATATCGATGAGGTTTCACAAGAATGTTTGCAAAGTAGAGAATTTTTACTTGAGTTGCCATTTTATGATGATTATTCAAGCTCTACCACAGTCTCAGTTCAAGAAGAACCATCAACTCCAACTAGATCATTAGTTGATAGTTTCAAAAGTGGAGATTCAACAGTCTCGATGATTATATCTCCTACCCAGTCATTTTTACCACCGTATCCTGGAATCTCTCAAACTGCAATTGCTGAGCTAGCTGCTATTCCTGACGAGGCAATTAATACCGATCCTATTAATCATGCATTGGCAAAACTTATTGGAAATACACCAGCGCTTCCAGTCACAGTTGAAATGGGATTGAATGACGAGAAAGAGTTGAATAGACTTGCTCTGAAAGACTTGGAACAATATGACCTTGATGATGGACTCGAACAAGGTGACAACGAGTCTGATATATCTGTTGATGAAATTAAACTGGAAAATAAGGTGAGAGACTTATTCATATCTCAGAACCCAGATTCTAATTTACGACTCGATAGAATAATCACAAATGATGACAATAGAAATTCCAAATTCGAACTAAGTTCATTATCAACAACACCTAAAAAGGCATTAGAAACTGAAAAAGATATGAGTGTTTATGAGATTATGTATAAAGGTAACCATATTCCATTTGTTTTAAGTTATGAATCTGATATCTTGGCCGAACAATTTACATTGATTGAAAGAGATGCCCTACTAGAAATTGACTGGAAAGAGATGATTGAATTGAAATGGGATACTGTTTTAGATCCATACAATTCATGGTTAAGACTTTTACTTGATAATAACAATATAACGGGTTTGAATATAATTACTTTGAGATTCAACTTGATGACAAACTGGATAATCTCTGAAATTTTACTTTGTAAGCAACCAACGATTAGAAAACTTACTATATCAAGATTTATTCATGTCGCCAATAATTGTAAGAATTTACAAAATTATGCAACCATGTATCAAATTGTTTTAGCTTTGAATTCTACAATTATTAAAAGTTTAACTGGAACATGGACTAAAATTGATGTTGCCGATTTACTTTTATTTAAGAAATTAAAAGATCTATGTTCACCAGATAGAAATTTCGCCGTTTTCAGAAGTGAGTTAAACAATATCAAGCCTTCTAAAGGTGTGGTTCCTTTCATTGCTTTAGATTTAAGTGATTTAACTTTAAATTCTGAAAGACCAACAATTATTGATAACAAAAAGGATGTCTCTGAAGTTTCATCTTCAACAAATAATACGCTCGATCTAGATTATAACGAGAGTGATGGTATGCCAGAGGAAGATGAAGATGAAGAGTATGAGCTTATCAATATAGATAAATTCAGAGTCTCTTGTCAAATCTTAAAGAAACTTTTAAGATTTATCGAATGGTCTAAATTATACGATTTCAAAAAAGATAACGAGGTATTATCTAAATGTTTATACGTTAGTTCACTAAGTGAAGAAGAAATGAACTACTGTGCCACCAGTCTAGTGAATCCATAATGCTATTTCTCCATTTCTGTAATGACATTAACTATTTATTTAATCCATAGTTATATATATATATATAACTGTTTCTATATCTTATACACGCATTTTACTTAATATACATTATACTACTATTTATTAACAAACACACGAAGCTATCATATATGATCTAACAATTTGTAAATTACAAGAATCACAACCATACCAATTAAAAGTATAAATACATTTCTTTGATATTTTTTATTAATTCTAGCAGTTCTTTGTAACTCTTCAACAAATGTCAAATCATTATCAAAATTTTCTAATTTTTCATTATTTTGACTTAAATTCAATTTAACACCGTCTAATCTATTAACCAAACCATTCAGATTATTGAACAAATCACCCGAATTTAAAATTTTAACTTCTTCTTCTTTATGTAATAGATCTGTATAAGAATCATTTAAATTTTTAAGGTTATCCAGTAACTCTTTATTCATTAAATTTAATTCTTCATACCTTTTATTTAATTCATCTGCAAGTTTAATATTTTCATTATCAATACCATTAAGCTTACTCTCCAATATTTCAGTAACTTTTGAATTTAAATTTTCAAAATGTAACTTAACTTTAGCTGACATATGATTTCTAATGTTTATATTTGTTGATTTCTTATGGAAAGAATCAACACCTGTAGTTGATATAGCATGTGAATGTTGAATCTGTTGTTGATTTTGATCAGAACTTGGAATACGTAATGCATTAGAACCTGTTATACTTGAATGAACTGGAGTTTGTGTATATAGTTGTGTAGATTTACCATTATTATTACCTGAACTAGTAGTTGAAATTCCAGGTAATAATGACAATCCATCAATAGAATCAGATCGTTGTGGTTCTGAATTAGAAGATTGTCTAACACTACCATAATCTATACTACCAGAAGATGGTAATTTCACTAAAGATTGACGTTTTAAATCATTCGAAGACTGGGATGTAGGAGCAGATAGCCGTATTCTAGGTGTAACTGGATTTGTACTATTTTTAAGTGGACTTGTATAATTGACTGAAGATGATAAAGATGCACTTGATACTGACTTGTAAAGATTAGTCGAATCTGATTGTTGTTGTTGTTGTTGTTGCCTTCTTGGTGTCTCATAAAGAGATGAAGATGTAATAGGAACTGATTCATGTTGCCGTTGTGTGCCTGATGAAACTGATATTCTAAGCTTTTTAAACAGGTCATCTTTCTTAGACATATTTGAAGACTGCGTATTTTTAAGAGACATTGTTCTATATCCCTTACCCTCAAACGAATAAAAAGCACTATATATATATATATCTATCTATAACACAGACATAAAATACAAAATGTCAAATTAACTATAAAAGTATTATATTTATAGAAGAAATACATGTTAATTATTCTCAAGGCGATGTTTTGAACGTCACGTGACTATCAATTTTTTCAAAAACAATGATTACTAATAAGTTACATAATTTGTTTCACAAGATTACATAATCTCAAATAAATTTAAAATTTCGCGTTTTGTTTTTTTTCCAAATTCTCCAATTCGATTAATATATCGATATAAATTTAAATTTAAATTTAACAATTTTGTCTCATGCATAATATTAATATTGTGGCCGCGCAATAAAAAAATTACGTGTTGTACACGGCCGCACTATAGGCAACCCCCGGTTAGGTCTAGAATATATATATTAATTTATAATTTATAATATATATATATATTGCTTAAGGCGGAATCCATGGCCCATGCCGTACACCCTAGGCAGTATTTATAAATGGTACACCGGGAAAATTTCATTTGAAATATTTCAAATTGAAATTGATCCCGTGGAAGTAACCGAATTATTTATAACCCGTTTACCCTGTATACAAGACTATACAAGATGTATATACGTAGTAAAATTTACGCGTAGCCTGTGGACACGCGCCGTGTATATATTTATAATTTTACATATGGCAACGTACGTACATTCTCATGGCCCCGGCCAGTGATTTCACACGGTGTAAAGAAGCATATACTAAAAAAAAAAATTCTCTCTCTTTCAGTTGAACAAAAAAAAAAAAAACACATCTCCAAAAATACAAAAAGTTAAAGCTTTAAAACAAAACAAAAACAAAAAAAAAAATAACAAAAAAAAAAAAAAAAGAGGAAACAAAAGGGAAAAAAAGACAGTAATTGATTTGTTTATTTTTTAATTTTTAATATTTGATACACTTGTATAGTATTTATTTTTGTTTACAAATATTTCCTTTTTGTGTGTTAATTCCCCTATAGTATATTACATTGGTATATATATATATATATACATATATATACATATTTGTTATTTCATTTCTGTTTGAAATCTCCACAGATCAATTTAGAACAAATATAATATTAGGGAAAGGGTTCATTATTTTATTTTTATTTTTTATTAAATTATAATTATCACATACTATACTACAAGAAATAAGTATTATCAATGGCCACTCATTTTGAAGCAGGAACGTATGTATTACATTATCCCAGTTTGTCTTTTTTTTTTCTTTCTTTATAAAATTTACTAACAATGTTTTATTATAAAGCCGTTGTTGGATTCCTGATGACAAGGAAGGTTGGTTAGGAGTTGAGGTGACAAAAGTGACAAATGAGAATGATAAATATCAAATTGAATTACTTTCAGAAGATGGAGAGAGAACAATTAATTTAGAAACTTCATCTTTAAATGAAACAAATCCTGATTTACCATTACTTAGAAATCAAACTGAAACAGTGGAAGATTTAACTGAATTATCTCATTTAAATGAACCATCAGTTTTAAATGCAATTAGAGTTAGATATGCTCAATTTAATATTTATACTTATTCAGGTATTGTTTTAATTGCAATTAATCCTTTCCAAAGAAATGATGAATTATATTCATCACATAGAATTCAAAGGTATGCAACTAAACGTAGAGGTGAAGAAGAACCTCATTTATTTGCCATTGCAGAAGATGCTTATAGATGTATGAAAACCGATAAGAAAAATCAATCAATTGTTGTTTCTGGTGAATCTGGTGCTGGTAAAACAGTTTCTGCTAAATATATTATGAGATATTTTGCCACTGTTGATTCTGATGATGGTGATCAAGAAATGTCTTTAGTTGAAAAACAAATTTTAGCTACAAATCCAATTATGGAAGCATTTGGTAATGCAAAGACGACAAGAAATGATAATTCTTCAAGATTTGGTAAATATTTAGAAATTTTATTTGATAAAGAAATTATAATTATTGGTGCTAGAATTAGAACTTATTTATTAGAACGTTCAAGATTAGTCTTTCAACCAAAATCTGAAAGAAATTATCATATTTTTTATCAACTTTTAAAAGGTTTAAGTGATGAATCAAAAAATGAATTTGGTTTAACATCTGTTGAAGATTTCCATTATTTAAATCAAGGTGGTATGCCAGAAGTTCCAGGTATTGATGATGCAAAAGAATTTAAAGATACATGTGATTCTTTAGAATTAGTTGGTATTAAACAATTAGAACGAGAAAAAATATTTAAAATTTTAGCTGCTTTACTTCATATAGGTAATATTGAAATACAAAAAACTAGAAATGATGCAATTTTATCATCTGATGAACCAAATTTAGTTAAAGCTTGTGAATTATTAGGTTTAAATCCAGTTGAATTTGCTAAATGGATTGTTAAAAAACAAATTATTACAAGATCAGAAAAGATTGTTTCAAGTTTAACACATCAACAAGCAATTGTGGCTAGAGATTCAGTTGCTAAATATATATATTCATCCTTATTTGATTGGTTAGTTGATTATGTTAATTCTGATTTATGTCCAACAGATTTACAAGAGAAAGTTGAAAATTTTATTGGTGTTTTAGATATTTATGGTTTTGAACATTTTGAAAAAAATTCATTTGAACAATTCTGTATTAATTATGCAAATGAAAAATTACAACAAGAATTTACACAACATGTTTTCAAATTAGAACAAGAAGAATATGTTAAAGAAGAAATTGAATGGTCATTTATTGAATTTTCTGATAATCAACCATGTATTGATGTTATTGAAAATAGATTAGGTGTCTTGGCTTTATTAGATGAAGAGTCAAGATTACCTTCTGGTAATGATGAATCATGGATAGAAAAAATGTATCAATCATTAGCAAAAGCTCCACATGATAAAGTTTTCAAAAAACCAAGATTTGGAAATAATAAATTTATTGTTAGTCATTATGCATTAGATGTTGCTTATGATTCTGAAGGTTTTATTGAAAAGAATAGAGATACAGTTTCAGATGGTCATCTGGAAACATTAAAATCTTCAACAAATGCCATGTTATTAGAAGTTTTATCAACAGTTGATAAAGCAGCTGAAAAAATTGCAGCTGAACAAGCTGCTGCAGCTGCTGCTAGACCAGGTAAAAAAGTTAATAGAAAACCAACTTTAGGTTCTATCTTTAAATCTTCATTAATTGAATTAATGAGTACTATCAATTCAACCAATGTTCACTATATTAGATGTATTAAACCTAATGAAGAAAAGAAAGCTTGGGAGTTTGATCCTCTAATGGTTTTAGCTCAATTGAGAGCTTGTGGTGTTTTAGAAACTATTAAAATTTCATGTGCAGGTTTCCCATCAAGATCAACGTATCCAGAATTTGTTATGTATTTCTCTGTGTTATTACATTCAACTGAAAGAGAACAATTCTTACATGGTAATGGTACAGAACAAGCTGCCATTGAATTAACTCGTGATATCTTGAAACAAACAATAGATGATGATTTCAAATATCAAACTGGTAAGACCAAAATTTTCTTTAAAGCTGGTATCTTAGCTCTGTTGGAAAAATTGAGATCAAATAAGATTAAACAATCCGCCATTATTATTCAAAAGAATTTAAGAGCGAATTATCAACGTAGACAATACTTAGAAGCTAGAGAATCTCTCATTCAATCTCAATCTCTTGCTAGAGGTTTCTTAGTTCGTACTAGAATTAGAAAAGAGCTTGAAACTCAATCTGCCACCAAATTACAATCTCTTGTTAGAGGTCATTTAGCTAGACGTAAAGTTAATTCAGCAATGGAATCATTGATTCAATTACAAGCAATTTTACGTGGTATTTACATCAGAACAAACTTGATCAAGAATCAACGTAATGGTGCTGCCACTTCTATCCAATCTTTAGTGAGAGGATTTATAGCGAGATCTGGCCATAAGAAACATATGAGAGCTATTGTTTTCACTCAAAGTTGTTACCGTAGACAAATTGCAACCGCTGAATTTAAACAATTGAAGCTTGAAGCTAAATCAGTTAATAAATTAAAAGAAGTTCAATATAGTTTGGAAAATAAGGTTATTGAATTAACACAATCATTAACTTCTAAAGTTCAAGAAAATGCATCTTTAGTTACTGAAATACAAAAACTTCAAGCTTTGGTGCAAGAATCTCAAACCGCACATGTTGCATTCCAATCACGTGAAACTGAGTTCAATGAGAAATTTGATACCACTGTTGCTCAACATAATGAGAACATCTCCTCTTTGAATGAACAAGTTAGTAAACACAAGATTGATTATGAAACTGCCAAGGCTAAAGTTGATGAATTGACTGAATCACAATCCAAATTGAAACAAGAACTTCTTGAAAGTATTGATCAATTAAAGACTGCTCAAAAGGAATTAGACGACACTAAATCTGAAAATGGTACTTTGAATGATTCAATAAATCAATTGAAACAAGAATTGAGTGAATTACAAAAACAATTATCAAGTTCTAGAGCATTAGGTGCTTCAGTTACTCCAACTCGTAGTAGAAACTTAGCACCAGGCGGATCTCCAACTCTTGGATTCAATTCAGGAACAAATGGTAATTATGATCCAAGACCTGCTTCTATCATCACAACTTCAACATCTAAGGAAGATAGTAATTTAGAATCTATCAACACTGAATTATGGACATTGTTAAAAGATTCAAAATCTTTACACAAAGAAATTGTTAGTGGCTTATTGAAAGGTTTGAAATTACCAGCTGCTGCAGTTGCATCTGAATTAACAAGAAAAGAAGTGCTGTTCCCAGCTAGAATTATTATTATTATTTTAAGTGATATGTGGAGATTAGGATTAACTTCAGAAAGTGAAGTTTTCCTTGGTGAAGTTTTATCAGAGATTCAAAACATTGTCAGTGGATTGAAGGACGATGATGTTATTTCTCATGGTGCATTCTGGTTAACAAATACCCATGAGTTATATTCATTTGTTGCATATGCTCAAAGTACCATTTTAGCAAATGATTCAATCAGTAAAGATATGAGTGACTATGAATATGAAGAATATTTGAAATTAGTTGCCGTTGTTAAAGAAGATTTCGAATCATTATCATACAATACATACAACATGTGGATTAAAAAGATGCAAAAAGATCTGGAAAAGAAATGTATTTCAGCTGTTGTTTTAGCACAAGCATTACCAGGTTTCGTTGCACCTGAATCATCTCCATTTTTAAGTAAAGTTTTCCAAAACAATCAACAATATAAGATGGATGATATTTTAACATTCTTCAATAATGTTTACTGGGCAATGAAGGCATACTTTATTGAACCACAAGTTATAAATGAAGTTATTGTTGAATTATTGAAATTTGTTGATTCATTATGTTTCAATGATTTAATAATGAGAAGAAATTTCTTATCATGGAAGAGAGGTTTACAATTGAATTATAACGTTACTAGACTTGAAGAATGGTGTAAAGGTCATGATATTCAAGAAGGTTCAACATATTTAGCTCATTTACTTCAAGTTTCTAAATTATTACAATTAAGAAAGAATACACCTGATGATATTGAAATTATCTTTGAAATTTGTTATGCTTTAAAACCTGCTCAAATTCAAAAATTAATTGCTCAATATCATGTTGCCGATTATGAAACTCCAATTTCACCTGCTGTTACTAAGACTTTAGCCGATAAAGTTAAACAAAGTGGTGGATCAACAGAATTTTTTGAATCAATTGATTCTGAAGGTCATTTTGAAGATCCATTTAGACATGTTGAACTAAGACCATTCCATAGAGTTGAAGCTTATGTTCCTGCCTGGTTAAATGTTCCAATAATTAGACGTATTATTGAATTAGTTACAAAGAATGCTACCGTTCAAGAAGCTATCCAACAACAAATGTTGTCCGAACAAAGACAAGAAGCTGAACAATAAATATAATTCTTATTAAGTATCTATATACGTCAATCCATTAATTAATAATTATTCTGCTGTTGTGTTTTTATTGTTTTATCTTTATAGATATATATATATCTTTTTACTTTATTTAGACGTCAATTTTATTAAACTGTGTATATTTTGCGCATCTTGTTCTCTTATCTTTCTAATTGCTTTTTCTCAATGCTTTTTTTCCATTTTATTTTATCTTATTATATAGACTGATCTTGATACTAATACAATTTTATTTTAAATTATTCAATAATATTTACATAAAAAAATAAATATAGGTGAAATTTTTGAGGGGGGAATATATACCCAAATAATAAAGTACGCACGAATCATCACCCCCTTTATTTGATTATTATTATATAAATAAAAGAAGTATACCCTGAAAATAGATAAATATAAAAATTGTATGTAAATAAATATAGTGGGCATAAAAAGCAACAATGGATAAGGAAAAAGAGGAGAAGAAAGGAAGAGGAAACCCACGACAGACGCATTGAAAATTATAAAGCTGTGAATTTTAGATTCTAAGAATCAATTTAGGTGAAATGAACAACAAGTGGAACGATAATAACAATTAAAATAATAATAACAACCAATGCAATACATAATTTTAACTTCATATTTTTCTTCCACATATCTTTTCTAACTTGATTAGCACTTTTGTCGAATAATTTAGCATTTGTAGATAATGTATTTGCTCTATCATCAATATCTTCAAGCATTTCACCACGTTGATTTATAGCTTCAATATTATTTCTCATTATTCCTGCTGTATCTTGTAATTGATTTTGTAAAGTATGCAGAGGTTGATTTGAACTTTGCTGTTGTTGTTGTTGTTCAGCAGTTGCCTCATCGTTGAATGGGTTATATGGATCATAAGCCTGAGCACTAGACATCTTGTATTATTTATTAAACTTGTAAATAAATTATGGTATCGATTTGAATTTTATCGAGACTTGTTTCTAATTAAAGAGAGAGAGAGACAACGGTAATGGATAGAATCAAGTTTTTCAAAATCTAAACTTAAGATTAACCAATTGGAAACTATTTTAAATGTTATAATATAATTAATATCGGATCAATTATAAATCACACAATGTAAATAAAAGTAGAAAGAAAGAAATTTTTTTTTTTGTTAAATAAATATTTATAAATATAAATACACACAAAAAATGTAGTGAATGTGAATGTCTATAATTAAATATTGTGCCTCCCTTTAAAAATGACCAAATTTTTTTTTTCTAAAACTAAACGTCGATCGTCCTTAGAATAGACGAATATATATATAAATTATATATATATATATATATCTATTCATTTGAATCATTTGTATTTGTGTTATACATTCATATCTTTTGTGCAAGTGGTATATAGTAGAGGACATATAGATTCACTAGAGATATAAATATGGGTAGTGTTTTTTTACCTCATTTGAAAACAGGATGGCATGTTGATCAATCAATACTATCAGAAGACGATAGAATAGTTGTGATACGATTTGGTAGAGATGACGATAGACAATGTATGCTAATAGATGAACTACTATACAACATATCAACAAAGATATCACAATTTGCAGTTGTGTATTTATGTGATATTGATCAAGTACCAGATTTTAATGAAATGTATGAACTATACGATCCAATGACAATAATGTTTTTTTATCGTAATAAACACATGATGTGTGATTTTGGTACTGGTAATAATAACAAGTTAAATTTTTTGGTACGTGATAAACAAGAATTGATTGATATTATTGAAACTATATATAGAGGTGCTATTAAAGGTAAAGGTTTAGTTATTAGCCCTAAAGATTACAGTTATACAAACAAACAGAGTGGATTGTAAAGTAAAGCGCATAGAATATGTATATTATATATATATATTTAACTACTATAGTATATAACTATAGGAACAACAACAACAATTACTATAATAATTGACATTAACTTAAATTTAAACCCATTCCACCACATTTGTTTTCTAACATTATGTGATGACTTATTAAACTGTAAAGCATTATTAGATAACATTTCTGAATCATCATTGATATCATTCAATGTATCACCACGTTGTGAAATTGATTCAATGTTTGATTTCATAGTACCAGTTGCTTCATTCAATGAATTTTGTAATCGCTGCAGTGCAGTTAACGGTTTCTTTTGTTGTGTAGAATCTGAAATTTCAGTAGTTAAAGCATCTTCACTGAATGGATTATATGGATCATAGATATGATTAGATGACATGATATAGATTGATATAACTGTATACCAATATAAATATATATTTATCTATATATATACCCATACAATCACATATATACATTCCCATATATATAAACCCAAATTGCTTATTTTGTGCTATAATTTATTACATATAATAAACCCGCGTCGATTACGACTATCGTCTCTTCTTTAATTCTTTTTAAAAAAAACACAAAAAAAGTCCAAATTTTTTGTTTTGCTCCTCCAAAAGGAGAAAATTAAAATAATCGTAACGATTTATCCGGGGTTTGAATTATTATTTATATTTATCTCTTTCTTTTGATTCATTTAATTTATTTATTCATTCATTCATTAATTAATTAATTAAATATAACAAATATAAAAATGGCTTCACAAAATTATCCATCATCAGCAGACAATCCTTTAGATGAGTAAGTATAATTTTGTTATATATTTTAAGAATTAACAATACTAACTATTAATACAGTATGTCACCACTTGAAAAAATCGTCTTTAGATCTAAACAACAACCATTTGTTCCAATCGGATGTTTAGGTACTTGTATTGCAGTTGCATTAGCTGCAAAAGGTGTTAGAACAGGTGATGCTAGAGGTGCTCAAGTTTGGTTTAGATGGAGAGTTGCTTTACAAGGTTTTACTATAGTTGCATTATTAGCAGGTTCAATTTATTACGATAATACTTTTAGACAAGACAAATCAGAAGAAGAATTAGCTATTGAAAAGGCTAAAATGAGAGAAAAATTATGGATTGAAGAATTAGAAAGAAGAGATAATGAAATTAAAGATAGACAACATAGAGCTGAATTGGCTAGACAGTTTAAATTAGATCAAGAAAATTTATCACGTTCTGAACCAAAGAAATAATTCATTCTTATTCTCTCTCTCTCTCTCTCTCTCTCTCTCTCCCTTCATATTCTCTATTTAGTAAATATTCCACTTTTATACTCTATTAAAAACATTTAAACTAAATATTCTTCCTGTATATAATATCAAAAAAAGAAAAAAAATAGAATTACCGTCTCTCTTATAAATATTTTATGATTTTTTTATTACACAGCCGTTTTATGGTGTAGTACTTTGGAGAAATTTCAACATTTTTTCCGTATTTTTATTTAAAAATTTATATCTTTATATACAAATGGATAAATAAGATATACACATATACAAATATCTATTAGACAGATAGACATATGGATCAGACTATTGAGATATGATTTCAAGGTATAAGGGGTTATCTACGTTTAGACATATGTCAAAGAGACTATGTTCTAATCAATCAACAACATCTCAATCTACATCAAATCATGCCATTGCAATGAAACAACAGTTATATATGATTGATCCAAATTCTCCAGGTTCAATATTTTTTTTACCTCATGGTACACGTATATTCAATAAACTTTTAAAATTTATGAAACTTCAACAGGAAAAGCAAGATTTTACAGAAGTTATAACACCATTAATTTATAAAAAAAATTTATGGGAAACATCTGGACATTGGGAAAATTATAAAGAAGATATGTTTAAAGTTGAAGGAAATGATCTTAGTAAATTAGATAAAGAAGAACAAAATTCAGTTTATGGTTTAAAACCAATGAATTGTCCTGGTCATTGTCTAATTTTTAGTAGATTTAGTAGATCACATAATGAATTACCAATAAGGTTAAGCGATTGGTCTTCATTACATAGAAATGAAGCAAGTGGTGCATTGACAGGTTTAACAAGGGTTCGTCGTTTCCATCAAGATGATGGACATATTTTCTGTACTAAGAGTCAAGTAGCTAATGAAATATCTAAAACTTTACAACTAATTAAACTATGTTATAATATTTTCGGTTTTGGTAATAATTTTAAAATGATGTTATCAACAAGACCCGAATCTCATATTGGTACCATTGAAGAATGGGATTTAGCAGAATCTGAATTATCTCATGTATTGAATGAAAATGTCGGTGAGAATAATTGGCTAATTAGAGAAGGTGATGGTGCATTTTATGGTCCCAAAATTGATATCTTATTAACCGATAATTTCAATAAAGAACATCAAGTTGCCACTATTCAATTAGATTTCCAACTACCACAAAGATTTGGACTTGAATATCAAAATGATAAAGGTGATTTAGAGACTCCAATTATGATTCATAGAGCAATCTTTGGTTCTGTTGAAAGATTTTTATCGTTATTAATTGATCACTATAGTGGTAAATGGCCATTTTGGTTATCACCAAGACAGGCAATTATCATACCAATTAATTCTGCACATGTTGAATATGCCAAAGATTTACAAACTAAGTTGAGTAATGATTTTGATAAAGATGATTTTACAGTTGCTACTAAACTTACAAGTCATAAATTTTATATAGATGTTGATGATAGAAGTGAAACCGTTGGTTTCAGAACTAAAGATGCCATTTCAAAAGGTTATAACTATATTATTATGGTTGGTGATAAAGAATTACAAAATAAAACTGTTTCAATAAGAAGTAGAAGCGATAGAAAAGTTGAAACTTTAACAAGTGATCAAGTGTTGACTAAATTTGAAGATTTAGAAAATTCATTTAAATAGAACTCTGTATATATTAATGATTTAAATATTTTTTAGCTTCTAAAACAGTTTCAGTTTTCATAATTGGTAATTTTTCAATTTCAAAATTAATACTTATCTTGGGTGACGAATGATTTATTAAATTTAAATCAACTAAATTTTTAGGTAAATAATCACCATTTGTATTTAAAAATTTAATTCGTTTATCGAAATCGTCATTTATAATTTGATTTAAATTTAAATTAAATTTATCAATTAAATTTTCAATTGTATCATTTATCGATTTTCTTCTATCAAGTTCCAATATCAATGAGTAGTATGATTTTATAAAATTATTAAAATCTTGAATGTATTGTACTATACTATGTTTATAATCATCTGCTAATATTAGTTTGTCCTGTAGTAAATTATTAATTGAATTGAATTCAATCAATTGATTCTTTAAATTTAATTCACCATAATTTTTCAAATTATTGATATAACTCTCCACTTTTAAATAAAATTTTTTAAAAAAATTAACAATCTTATTGATCTCTTTGCAATTATCAATTATTATTTGACAATCATTATTTAAAACTTTTAAAACCATTGGTAATTCTTCAACATCAGTTTGTAAAATTTTAATCAATTCATTTTTTTCTTCAATTGAAACATTTGAATCTTTTAAAATATTTGAACCTTTTAAGCATTGATCATAGTGATTATTGAAACTTTCTAGAATTGAAACCATATCAATCTCTAATTCATTATTAATCTTCAAAAATCTATTAATTGGATCCAATTCATCGTAAATTTGATCTAATCTCAAATCTGTAAACTGACTATTCAAAGCATTGAATTCATTGGTTAAATGGTTTAAATCGGAATGTAAACTAATTAATAACGCATCAGATCTATTATTCTTAATCAAATCATCAATCTTAGTTAATACCTGCTCAACATCAATGAAAAACTCATTTAAGTCTGAATCTGATATAAATTCATATAGACTCTCCTCTTGTCTATTGAAAGATTTATCAATCTTTATATGCTTTAAATTCTTAATTGTTTTTAGTAAATTATTCAACTCTTTACTAATCTTATTCTTTAAACTTGTCTTTGAATCAAATAGTGTATTTAAAGTTGAATTTAAAGAATCTTTAATAATACCTAATAACCTCAACTGCTGTTTAATTGAATCTAAATTATATATTAATCGAGGTATCCTTCTCTCTCTAAATTGTAAAAAATTATTAGTTGAAGTTATAAATTTATTTGCTTCATTACAAATCTGTTCGGCTTGAATCAATTGATGATGTGCATCATGTATCCAATGCGTTATATCAACTGATAACTCCATACTTTCATTACTACTACTTATCTCTATAAAAGAAGTAAAGTTACAACAAATCAAAATAAATCTGTGAGGCTCTTATCTTTTAAATAGGCAAATTTTTACTAAGAATTTTTTTTTTTTATAAATAAAAACATTTTGTAAATTTCTATACAAAGTTTAATATATATGGTATCATAAATATAGTGTTAAATAATAATAAAGAATGTAATAATAATTAAATCTGTAGCAAAGATTTAATATTAAACACAACGGGGAAAGAAGTCAAAAAGTGTAAAGTGTAAAAATGGGAGAAGAATAAGGGTTAGTTAATTAATTAATTAATTAATTAAGCAGTACCCCAACTTTCAACACCCCATTCACGGATATCGGTATCTTCAAGAGAACCAAACATATCACCGATATAGTTAGAGTTAATGAAAGTATGGTTCTTGTATAAAGAATCCCAGTTAGTTAAAACATCTTCAATAACAGCAGCACCTGCAAGTAATAAGTTTTCAACAGCAACATAAGAACCACCTTGAGAAACTTCATTGAATAAATAAGTAGTTTCATTTAATGCGGTATAGTAATCAGAATAAGTGTAATCAGAAATTGTTCTCATAATAATAATTCTTGAGAAATCAACTAAACCGTATTGAGCAGCTCTTAATAAAGCTTCTAATGAAGCATTATCTTCTTGTTGAGTTGAACAGTAAGTAGCGGTACCGTTAGTAATTAAATCGGTATAGTTGGTGAAAGTTTGATCAAATAATTCACCAAACCAGTAGGTATCAGAGGTTAAAGTATCACAAGCGAAAACAGCTGGGGTACTATTAGCTGGAGCGTAATCGTATAATGATCTAAAGTGAGCATTACCTTTGGTACCGTTTGATAAGACAACATTAGAGGCTAATTCAATAGCTCTATCTCTTAAATCTTCATTTAATTCGAAAACTTCAGTACCGTAAACATTACCTGGGTATTGGTTAGCTAAAGTAGTACCGAATGGGTAGTAACCAGTAGTCCAGTTAGATGGCATTTCTCTAGCATCAACTTCGTATTCCAAGATTTGAACAGCAAATCTAGCAAAAGTAACTGAACCAATGTTAACTTGTAATGGAGAACCACCAGCAATACCGGCAATCATGAAATAAGTTTCAGTTAAATCAAATAAAGTTGATAAACTTAAAGCTGAAATGGTAGTAGCAGCATTAATTTCACCTTCACCAGTGGTAACTTGACATAAAGTATAGTTAGCATTACAGTGAACGTATGGGTAAATTGGAGATAAACCTGGAATGGTTAAATTATGAACTAAATCATATTCTTCCAAGAATAATTCTTGTTCATATGTAAACATATTAATTAAGAACATTTGTGGTTTATATAATTCAGTTTCTTCATAGATAGTTTCATTTAAACCAGCAGTTAAAATTGGAACAGCAGATGGAGTAGCAGAAACTGATGAGTAAGAAGCAGATTTACTAACTGATGACTTACCAGCTAATGCACTTGTAGCTAAAGCTAAAGAAGCAACTAAAGAATTGAAACGCATTTTTATATATATATATTTCTTTTCTTGAATGTAGCGATTGACTAGAAAAAAACAACACAAATACAAAATGCTTGATATAGAAAGGAAAGAGAAATAAAATTAATAGAAAGAAGTATTAAATGATAAATAATTTACAACAGGAAAACAACTCCATTTTATACCGAAATACAAAGATAAAAAAAGAAATACAAATTTCATATGACCCTTCCCCCAATCTTAGTATAATTTACTATAATTTACTATAAACAACTCCTTTTAGTAAAAAATATTGAAAAATGTAAATATTGAAAAATAAAATACAAAAATATTAAATTAATTGCATTTAATTTAATACAAATCTGGAAAATATAAATTACCTTTTTCTAAACAAACAAATTTCCTAATTAAGCAAATTTATAAATATAAATTACACGACCTTTTTCATTACTTTGCCGGGCAAAACCGTACGTTATATCAAGGGAGGGGACTGCCGTATGGTATTATATAAATATATTTATAATTACCAGGGAGAGCTGTGCGGCATAAGTTGAAGCGGTTAACGATTTGCGTAGCGTAGCGTACGTACGTACAAAATTTATTTTATTATTAAACTGCGCGTACAAGTCGGTAATTAACAGTTGGGAATTTATAAGAAATAAGACAATTTATAGATTGAACTGTATTGAATTGACAGTATGATATATGAGAGTATGATATATGAGAGTATAATATATGAGAGTATATAGTATATAGTATATATAGAGTATAGTATATGGTATAGAGTATGATATATAGAGTATAGTATAATAGTATGGGTTGAGGCGTATAATGTAGAATTGCTGTTTACTCGACTAAATATTGCGGCTGTCTATTGTATATATAGCAATTGAGCTTTTATGATAAGAAGTACAATAGCCAACCATATTATATATACATATAATTTACAACCAATATAAATATATATAGTTATACTATATAGTATATAGTATATATTATATATATATTATATAATAATATAGTAATATACTACAAGTATAGACATGTATATGGCTGTAAAAGATTTTCAACGATTGTTTTGTGTCAGACGAGGCACAATACAATTCGAGAGAGTATAAAGTACAATAAGTATTGTATACTTCTCGGATAGAGTTGTAAAAAGGAGAAAATATTATTAGTGTCATTAATTTAAAGTCGGAGTATTCCCTTTATCTAATAGGAAATTTTTTTTTCTCCTTTTCCTAATATTATATATATATATTTATATATATATATTAATTACAATATTCGTTATCTTATTGTATATAATCTCTCTATTGTTATAATTAAATTATTTATAATTTAATTATCCGCTTTGTTTATACTATAATAAATACTCAATTGAACTTTAGTAAACAAATCGCCGCATGGGTATAGAATTTATTTACTATTATACAAATTAGGAATTTTCTATTGGCTATATATACCATATGCTAGATAGTATATAGTATATACTATATAGTATATGAATACATTATACAAGTTTTACAGTATATGAATATAAATAAAGTATAAGCATTAGGCAATGCATTGCATAAACTTTAATTTAGTTCAATAGTTTATTATTTATATATTTATGACTTGATAGTTGTTGTTTAACCTATTTCTAAATTCTTCAACTTTTAAATATTAAAGAATTGAGTTAATATAAATTGTAAATTGTAATTGATATATAAAGTATATACTATGAGTATACAATAGTAATATAATAAAACTATATAAATTAATACAATTACTAAATTTAATATTGACTATAGTATAGACTATAGTATAGTAGTAGTAGATACATCATACAGCATACAAATTTGAACTTTTGAAGTAATAAGATGACTTTGATTATTACATAATCAAATATACACGTGACTAGTGTGTCCTGATAAAAAAAGAAGTTCTAGATCGTTTAGAATACATCTTTACACAGAAAACTCTGCAATTATAAAATGACTCACAATTACGTAATCAATAATCTTT